>CAUYRH010069340.1:0-61457 GCA_963574655.1 Perodicticus potto | reverse complement strand
TTCACATAGTAAATGAGAAAATATCATGAATGTTATATTAATCAGGTTGATAAAAATATCTCCAATTGTATGTGAAGCCCACACACTGTACTCCTTGACTGAATTATTGTACACAGCTATGACTCAATAAAAAAAAAAAAGTAAATTTCTTAAAATGCATTACTAATTGTCATCAAGGAAAATACAATTCTAAGCTAAAAAATAACTGAGTTCAATAGAGCACTAAACAGCTGTGATCATTTCATTTGACCGTACTTAAGAAGAAATCTCCTAACATCCCTGTTGCTGTCAGATCTTTCCCTTGCCCAGCTGCATAAGCAGTAGTTTTATAACTCGGGGTGCATCTTCCCTACCACCTGGAGGGCTGGTAAATGCTATGATTGCCGGGCCCTGTCCCCTGAGTTTCTAATTCCTTAGGCTGGGACCTGAATATCTGCATTTCGAACAGGTTCCCAGGTGATAATGATGCAAGCTGGGGACCACACTATGCAATGGTTCTATTGAATTAAATAAATGTTACTAAGTCCAGATGTGACCTACTTAGTACTGGTCTTCGACAAAGTAACTGCAGAAACTGAAAGCACAGAAACTAAAACATTTATAATGTTTTACAATATGGCATTGTCATGTGTTCACGTGCATGATCAATGGGCATATCCCATGAAATTAGGTATAGATAAGTTCAGAGCTGAGGAACTTGCGTCACAATGCATGTGGACTGCCTGCCTTTGAGGCACCCATGTTGACCTTGCTGGAAAGCATTTAACCTTCCTAGTTACCCAGTTTTAATTCATACAGAATGGGGCACCTAAATTCTATCTGGTCAATTTCTCTGACAAGACTCCCAACCTCAAAGAAGCCTGAGCTCCCTAAACTGTGGGCTGATGCACTTCAAAGAGACTTGAAACCCAGTCAGAAGGTTCTTAGTGACACAGAGTCGCTTGAACCCCAGGTTCAGGAAACTGACTTAAAGCATAGGCTTGGAAGCATGCGCATGACTAAGTCCGCAGATGGGGACCCAGAGCAGCCACGTGCTCCCAGGAGGGCACTGCCTGGAAAAAGAAAGGTTAGAAGTTATCCTCAACTACTTGGGCTGCCATTTTCTTTTATCTCTTTCAGTATTTTTATTAAAATTCCCACTGATCCGATTCCTGATTATCAGGATTCAGTTGTTCCCTGCCTTTAACTATTAGGATCCTCTCAGGCTGACTAGAAGGATGCCCATGTGAATGGGACCTTCTCCATGATTTCAAAGCTTGATGGATGTGCTCCAAATTGACTTTGCTAACTGTCTTTTCAAATGGATCTCCTGTGAGTTCCACAATTTTACTAGCAGTGATTTATTTTTTAATATTTTGCACTTCAGCTTCTGATAAATTCAGTGTTATTTCTAAGCATTTGTACAAATTAGATTGCAGTCAGAGGAATTTAGCATTTTTACACGTTCATTATGTCAAGGCCTGATGAGCAGCTGTCACAGCTGACTGCTTGCTTCTCTGGTCCCCACTTAAATCTGCCCCGTCGTAAAGCCTTCCTTGGCTGGAGTCATCCCAAGAACAGGTTTTCATTATTTTACATCTAGAAATAGCCATCAGCTTGTTCTAATGGTCTCCAGTCATTAATTTGAAAGAGCTATCTCCTGGAACCTCGACCGTCCAGCCAGAGAATACTGCTCCAAGATGCCACAAACTGTCTGAAATACAGAGGGGCCCCCAGCTGGTGATAAAGGTGTGAGTTTCAGACCATCATCTAAGGAAGGGAATGCAGTGTGAGGTGAGGTGTTACCCTGTGATGAGACAGATCTGCTTTTGGATCTCACTTATTATTTAGAATGCTTTTGATTGCAAGTAACAGAAAAACTAAGTGAAACTAGTTTAAGAGCAAAATTTAGTGGCTCATATTGGAGCAAAGTTGGATTCTTGGTTGGTTTTCCAGTGGCTCACTGACATCAGTGGCTTTTCTCTCCACTCTGCTGTTTCAGCGGCATCCTCAGACTGATTTTTTGACGTCCCTTGAGGCTGCAGACTGGCAGCAAGCAGGACTTGCTGTGTCCTTACTGGGGGCCAGCAGGGGAGAGAAAGCGACAACTACTCTCCCCCAATCAGTGAAGGAGAGTCAGTGGCTGGAGAAATGTCCTGCCCTGATCGGCTGTGGTCTGGTTTATCTGAACTGTCCAGTGGAATCACTGTGCAAAATTAAAAGGATTACCATAGTTGCTTTAAAATAATTAGAGTCACTCACCCGAGCTGGGATGGAGCCAATCTCACCAAAACCAAAATCACATGATACCAGACAGGAGGAAGGAATGGGTGCTGCTGACGGCCATAATATTCACGGTCCTGGCTCTGCTGCTTGTATTCTCTCGACCTAATCACGTAGCATCTTGAAGCCTCAGTTTTCTTATTTATAAAAGATTACTTTGGACTTAACCTTCCTGCCTGTTGTAGCAATTAGGAATAAGATTAGGATAATAAGGAAATATGCTCCAGGCCTGGCACACAGTCAGGGCTCAATAAATGTTATGACGGGGAAGCTAAGTTAAGGAAAAACACACTATATTTAGGCCTTATATTCTTTCATCAGCTGTTTCAAATGGGTCTCTCGTCTTAGTGTAGGCAAGTTAAATGGCTATAAAGGGAACAGACTTTGTTCAGAGAGATCTTTTATATGATGACTTAACAGGATATTATTTAGGTAAAGAAACTCAGGTAGGCTGTTCTACCACGTGCAGAGTGTCTCTGAGTAGTTACCTTAAAAATAACAACCTTAAAACCAAAAAGATGAAAACAAGAAAAAGGAGAAAACAAAGACAGAAGACAGGAATAGTTAAAATTCATTGCGTAAACAGTGAGAGGTGTTATCCTGAGCACTTTACTTGAGCTGTGAGCCCTTGATGTTGGTTTTATTTATCTATTTATGTATTAGAAGCTGAAAGTTACAGAAGTTTAAAAAATTTGACCAAAGTCAATAAACATTAAGTGACAAAACCTGGATTTGAACCCAAATTAATGACTCCAAGGTTTATTTTATGTTTTCTATACTGAAACGACTGGCAAAGGGGGATGGCTCATTCATTCATTCATTCATTCATTCTTGAGTTCTCAGCAGATGGCCCCAGGACCCAGCCATGGGAGACACACTTGGTTCTTGGAAAAAGAAAGATGACTAGGATACAGTGGGGCCTTCAAGATCTCCACAGTTTCCACATCCTGGGACAAGAGGCCCTATTCAGGAGTTCCCCAAGGCAAGGTTTGGTTGGAGCAGAGTTTTGTGCTCTTTCCTCAGTCCAGTAAGGGCTGCGGCATCACTAGGGAAGATGGAGACTGGCAAGGGGTTGGTCTCTCCCAAGCTCCCTGAACCATCTGCTGTCCTCAAGAAGACAGTTTAATCTTGAGATATCTTAGGATGAATGACGTTAGCACATCAGAAGTTATCTTAACTCTCTGTAACTCTGCTCCAAAGAAATAATTGTCTCAAAGGAAAATGGCTATATCCAGTCGGATTCCTTTTTATTCAGGATCAGTACCAGATGACAAGAATGGGTCTCAGCATTTGTATTGTTGATTCTGTTCAATTCATGCAATTGTGCTGGCCTGGCCCATGTGCTGCAGGGAGTGCTGGGGGCTGGGAACATGCTAATGACTCATGTCACCCTGCCCCAGACCCCAGATTCACAAGCTGGCAGAGGAGAGAGACACATGGGGAAAATGGCATATCATAATAATGTATATTACACTAGAATCCTGTCTGGTACACCCAGTGCGGCTGAGCAAGTTGTAAAAACTTATTGTTTTGGAGAGTAAATCCAAAGTAGTTGGTACAAATGCCCTGTCCTGAGTGCCCAGGCCCTCCCCCCAGAGCCCATCTTCTACCCTTTCTGCCCTGACCCTTCCTCAAGGGCTCTTTCTTTCCAACTGTGCCCCAACTGCCCCATGATCCAAAAATTAGGCCCTGCCCCAGCACTACAGGTACCATCTGTTTTGACCAGTCCACACCCAGTTAAACCATACATGATGTTAAACTTGAGGGTCATCTCTGAAGAAAGAGACATGTCTTACTTGGGGAAGAATGGGGAAGAAAAGCTTGGACCGACTGAAGGGAGAATGCCCTGAGAACACACACTGGGGAGCATGTGCTGCTTCCTGAGTTCTCACTACCCTTCGGGCATGGTCCCTAGCACTCCCCAAACTCTTCTCCCTTTATCCGCATTCTGTGATCATCCTGCTTCAAGTCCCCAGAGAGCTCTTACTGTGGAAGTCAGCCCAAAGGGACCAAGATGAGTCATAAGTACTCCATCTGAGGAGTTGGGACTCCCTCCTGGGAATCAATTTTGGTGTATACTTTATTTAGGTTTTTACAGAAATAAAGGACGGGCAGGTGGCTGGGGTGCTTTCAACTGATGGTTGAAACTCTACCATTTAGGATGCTTTTGTCGGCAAATAAAGAGAGGAAAATATTCAAGTAACTTAACAAAAATGAGAATTCAAAGGAATAGTCTGGATCCCAGGTGTAGCTCCATCTGTGTCCCAGTGATCTCATCAAGGTCCCACATTTCTTTCACATTATGCCCCCTTACTGTTGCTAGATGATGGATGACATACAAAATTGGGGGAAAGAAATGTATTTTCTGGTGTTTTAGTCCTTAGAAATAAGAAATCATTTTCAATGCCCTTGGTTCGCCCACTTGTCTACTTCATATTCAGAAATAGGTTCCAAGGTCACCCCTGATTAACACTCAAAGAAGAGACTACACCTGCCATTGCTGGCTATTTCAAAGAAGACTTGCCTATAGAGTTGGGATAAGGATCTCTCTCCAAGTCTCATGGAGATCTGCTAACAAATGAAAGTCATGGGCAGCCAGTGATGTCTACTACTGGAACCTCCTAGAAGGAGAAAGACAGAATTAAAGCAGATAGTGTTGGTGAATAAGATGGGGTGCACAAGATCTAGTCACTAGCAAATAGAGGTTAAAGGATTTGGAGTAGGGAAACTTAGCTAAACTAGCATTCTAAAATACTAATATTACCTGAGTCAGTATTTCAGTTATTTATTACTGAGGAACAAGTACTCTAAACTTATTTGCTTAAAACACAACCACCTATTGTTGCTCACTGGTCAGCAAATCAGCTTGGTGGTTCTGCCCATCTGTGCCAGGCTCCTCTGAGCTAGTCTGGACTCCCCCATTCGTCTGCAGGAGGCAGGCCCAGGTAGTCTCTGCTGAGACGATGTATCCACTCCACGCGGTTTCTCATCTTCCAACGAGCTAGTCCGGCAGAGTTCCAGCAGAAATTGTAGGAGGTCTTTTGAGACCTAGGCTCAGAACTTGGAAGCTATCAGCAAAGCCTCATTGTATTGGCCAAAAGCAAGCCAAAAGACCAGCCAAAACCTGCCAAGTCACAATGCAGACTGTGTTTAACCAAGAAGAGTGAAGAACTGTGGATACTTGGGTAAATAATCTTCTGTGATGACCTTTGAAAGACATTCCTCTGCACCACAGTTCCATCTCTTTTTATATGAAGCTAATACTAGCATTGGTCGAGAGTTAAATGAGAAAATGCATGTAACAGACTTAACACAGTCTGGGTACATACTAAGTATTTAAAAAGTATTAGCTTTCATTATGCTTCCATTATGATTGTGACAACTGTATTATCATCATCCTGTTTATTATAATGAGCATGACAATGTTGAGTGAAACAGTTTCCAAAACATCCAGACCCGTGATTTTCAACCAGTGTGCCATGACAGAAGCTTAGGTGTGATGCAAAAATATAAAAGAACATTAATTACATTATTTTTGAAAGAAGTTCAAAGCACAGTAAGGAGATTCTTCTTTCAATTATTTTGTTTGATCAACGTAATTTAAGTGTGCTGCGGTTTAACTATAGGTTCAACTATAGATGAAAGGTTCAAAAACACTAGAGATTCTGGAAATCCTAGTTGGCTCTCACCAGAATGCATCTGAGTAGAAAAGGTTAATTTCCAAAGGTTTCCCATCTGCCTTGCCACACCATGAGGGAAGTGTCATTCTTTCTGGGCTTTTGGTGCTGGCTGCTGGGCGCTCCCTGATCTCATCATCTGTCCTTCAGTTGGACCCCTCTAAGGAACCGTGGTTTCATGCGGTGATTTCAGCAGAACCCCCCATTTTTGGCCAGCATGTGGCTTTGGTCAGCAGTCAGAAGAAAAAAGGGGTGGTTTGGTTAATGGTTGTTTTGTTCATGATGATCCTGGCATTTGTACCCCATGCAGACTCTGAACACGTGCAGGAACTCTTCCCACATGGCAGTCTGCTGATTTCATTTGCCACCGTGGTTTTTCCATCTGCTAGGGGATGCGCCTGGACCATTTTCTGTGTATAATTCACGGTCCTTTGTAATCCGGGCTCACACAGAACCAACAGTTTAATCAAGATGCCACGGCGAGGATGCCAAGGGCAGCACTTCTGTGAGTGCCTGTCTCTATCCCACTCTCTGGGTCTCTGTTCATCCCTCTCTCTCCCTTATTTTACAGTCCTTCACAGTTTTCCTTTGTCCTTCCCTTTTTTTCAAGTATTGCATTTCTGCCTTATGAACTAACTAGATTATTATCCCATAGATTATTTAGCAACAATGACCATGCTTGGACCTCAACTAATTGTGGTCCCCGCCCCCTCTTCATCTGGCCAGGGAGAAGATGGATGCTCAATTTGCATTATTTATGTTTTTTTCTCTGTGTTTTGGTGATGGCTTTTGCATAACATATGTAAAATTCTGCTGACAGTGAGAATTCATTTGGCTTGAGATGTTCAAAAGAGGGGTAGGGGGAAGGGCACCTGTTCTGTGTAAATTCAAAAACCATCAGACAGCTTTGCTTTCATCTGTTTCTTGGAAACAAGTGGGCATTTGCTCCTAGCAGTGGAGGGGGGCTTTTCAGAAGAGTTCTTTGGATTACACTGGACAGTTAGGTGAGCTCTTTTTGCTTAGAGTTTTGGTTCCATTTTTGCTGTCAATCCTCTGCAGGGACCAAAGCCCATTTTAAAGTTCAAATTCAGGCCTGTTACCACATTGCAACTACAGCCGAAGAATATCAGAGCAAGACAATCTTAGAGAGCATTTAACTTAATATTCTTGTTTTGTACAGCAGTGGTCCCCAAACTTTTTCACACCAGGAATCAGTTTCATGGAAGACAATTTTTGCCCAGAAGGGGTGGGGTGGTGTGGGGGGTAGAGGGAGAAGATTAGATTCTCATAAGGAGCGCAACCTGGATCCTTTGCATGCATGATTTACAGTAGGGTTCATGCTCTTGTGAGAATCTAATGCTCCTGCTGAGGTGCCAGGAGGTGGAGCTCAGACGGGGATGTGAATGATGGGGAGCAGCTGTAAATACACATCACGCTTCACTCGCTTTCCCGCTGCTCGCCTCCTGCTGCGTGGCCCAGTTCACAAAGACCCCTGATAGGTAGCAGTCCATAGTCTGGAGGTTGGGATCACAGCTGTAGAGGAGGAAACTGAGCCTCAGAAATGTGGAATGGCTGGCCCAAACTGCCAGAAGCCAGTTGTATATAGTACATCTTTTTTATTAGGTTCTTATAGTCCCTCTAATGAAACAGCAGCATCGTCACAAGGTACATGGCACTATTCTAACCACTTTACACATACTATCTCATTGAATCCTCATCAAATACTCACTCTCCAGAACTTGTTGCTAGCAACTTTATTTCATGGATGGGAAAACTGAGGAACAGAGAGGTTAAAACACTTGCCGAGAGTCACACAGCAGTAAGTAGTAGAGTTAGGATTCAATCCCAAGTAGCCTGGCTTAAGAGACACTGATCTAACTACTCTGTTCTATAGCCTCTGTGAGCTGCCCCGTGGCCCACAGAGTAATGCTCAAACTCCATATTTTGCAGTGTGCAGCCTGCACATTGTGATCCTGTGATCTTGACTTTTTCATCTTCATTTCTGCTACTCCCCCAAATGTAGCCTGGTGCTGGGAAAGCCAATCTAGCTTGGGCCATCTTGTGAGCCCTGCTCAGCTACATAAGAATGGACCCTGAGCCAGAGACACTTCCTTACCAAGTAGCACAGCCTGAGCTGGGCTTATGGCCTTGGCCACAAGTATCTTTTCCTATTTTATATCCATGAGTTTGCCTTCATTCTCCCCAGTTGCATGAGTCAATGGCCTTAGGCATGCCCCCAAGCTTCTACAATTCATATCCCTCAGGGAAAAGGGGAGGGATCTCCCCTTCACTTCCATGAAGTAGGGTGTGAGCAGCCACATTGCCCATGTCTGCTGCAGCATGGATTTGCCAGCCGTGGGGGACAGACACATGGCCAGAGGCCAGATGTCCTACACGTCCTCCCCATCTTGTGCAGTATGGAAGCCCTGTGCCAACTGAGCCTGGTGCATGTGTGGTCTGTTCTCAGCAGCCGCAGTTCATGCACTGGTCTGTTCTCTGAGCGACACTTATCTGACACTTGGCTGCACTCATGTCATATTCATTCTATTCTGTAACACAGCCTGGCCACCTAGTAAATTTTGTATTGCACCTGGTGTACTGGGGACTGTCTTTTAGCTACTCATATTCATTCATTCTTCTTTGGGTAAAACTCTGATATTCTTCTGTAGAGATACTCTCAGCTCCAGAAGGCATGCAACTCAGGATTGGCAAGTTAGAGCATCCCATCCTAGTTAAGAGCTAGGCATGTGGTTCCCCCCTGAGCCATGAGCTGAAAAAAGACTTTTGCTTTTACTCCCAAGAGAGAAACAGGATTTTCTCTCTTCTATCAGAGCTCCCAGAGGTAAGGACAGGATGCAGGAATGATTGCAGCCCTCCTGTTACCATGGAATCTAAGCATAAGGACACCATGGTCAAGGTCAAAGACAGGAGAGGCAGAGGGTCTCGTTGATACTGCCTTAGCTCTTAGCTCACGCTGAGCCTAAAGCCAGGTACTCTCTAGATTGCTAAGTTCCATGAGCCAGATTTTCCCTTTTGCTTGAACATGTTTGATTTGGGTTCTGTATCTTGCAGTGAAAATTCCACAATAGTTACTGGGCTTCATCAGACCCAAGTACTTACAGTCTCCCAATCTTGCCCTGCTGTCTCAAGCTTTCTTATTTTGGAACTTCTCTTTTCTCAAGCTGAAAAGCCAAGAAGAGGATACGAGTCAAGCATCTTATTTGATTTTGTCTGTCTTCCTCCTCTAAAATGTAAGCTCCATGAAAGGAAAAAACAAATTTAAAAAACCCTTAACCTGTCTTATTCTCAGTGCTATACTCCAATGCCTTGAATAGGTCCTGGGACATCATGGGCACCCAACAAATATTTTTGAATAAATGAACAAAGCTTTCTCTTTTTTTTTTCTTCTTTTTCCCCAAGCAGCATGGATCATCTTCCCCCTCCTGCCTTCCTGCTAAGTTGTTCATTCCTCATCAGGCAGCATCACAATTACTTGTTTACATATTCTCTTTTCAAATAATGAATTCCATGCAGAGTCTGATATTTATTCTTCTTTGTATTTGTGTGCCTAGTAGAGCTCCTGGCATAAAGTAAGGGCTCCAAATAATGGTTGATAGAAGGAATAAATTGCGTAGGCCATGGAATACTCTTTTCCTTACACCCACTTAAGCTTTATTAATCGCCCTGGTGGAGGTTGCAGTCTTTCCTATCCCATTGCCTGATGTCATTCATAATCACCACATAGGACTCAGCTGATGCACAACAGCATCAACTGACTTTCTTGTGGCCACAGTATAAACTTACCTCTTTCATGGATCAAGGCAAGAGGAAATGACACAAAGAAAGGGCCAGCTACCACTCCCTGGGTTAGGTGAGGTTCCAGCATAAGGTGCTGAATCATATCAGGAACCCCTGAAAATCAGCAGGAGGAGGTGAAATGCATACATTCAATCCACACAACACTTGCCTTACCCAGGAACTACTCGGGGTTTCGTAGTAAGTTCCAGTGCGATATAGTTTGAAGCTACTTTTTTTCCCTTAGCTTTGCCTTTGCCTAACTGCCAAGTCAATCAAGTCTAGCTTCGCAGGACTGCGGTGTTGTCTATGTATTCCACACAACAGTAGAAGATAATATAACTGCTATTATACTATAAGCACTTGTTGAATAATGAACCATGCTTTCCTTTTATAATTTATAATAACACATTTTATAGTATTATCATATTAAGAGACTAGTGATTTTACTAAGGAAAGTCCTTGGTAGATAATACTTAAACATTATATACAATACACAAATCTATACACATTTTAAGAAAGGAAAAATCTGTATGAAAATTATAATACAAAATATATATTGATGACATTTGTTATCTTGCTTATTGTTTCTTGTATCTCTTGTAATTGCAGAGGTCAAATGTGACTTGAGTATTACAATTTTCATAGTTTTTTTCCTTTTTAAAAATGTATATACATTTTCTGGCACTTTCCATATATTTCATATGCATAATTTAGACATAAATCATATTACATATTATAAGGTATATCCAAAAACTCTTTATAAGTGATAGCTGTAGATTCTAAGCCACTTTTTTCCAAATGCAGGCTCATAACAAAGCTTCTATGAGCCCAGAAAAATAAGCACAATGATATATACATATATTTTTATTTTATTTATTTATTATTTATTTAGAGGCAGAGTCTCACTTTATCACCCTTGGTAGAGTGCTGTGGTGTCACAGCTCACAGCAACCTCCAACTCCAACTCCTAGGCTTAGGCGATTCTCTTGCCTCAGCCTCCCGAGTAGCTGGGACTACAGGCGCTTACTACAACACCCAGCTATTTTTTGTTGCAGTTTGGCTGGGGCCAGTTTTAAACCTGCCACCCTTGGTATATGGGGCCAGCGCCCTACCCATAGAGCCACAGGCACTGCCCCCATATATTTTTAACATATCTGCAGTATATGTATGATTATAAGTTTACGAAAGTCCTTGCTTGGAAACAGATGCCATTTATTCAAAGATTATAGACTTGGGTTTTACTTTTTAATAATATCAACAATAAGAGAAAAGGGTAAAAATGTCCCTTCTTTTCTCATATAACAATGTTTGTTATATTGGGGTACTTTATTTCAATCTCCTCAATTTTTTTGATGTTTTACCAGAATCTTGGTTTATTGATTTTATTTCACTAGTTCATAAAAGACTTCCACCCAGAGCTTTGGTGCTCTGGAGCAATCCATTATGGACCCAGTCCTGACATAGCCTCTCAGGAAGTGGCCCAAATTGACCCTGTCTGCTCTCTCCACTTCTCTGCACCTCTGGTACCTGTTCTTATCTGCTAAGAAGAAGGAAGGTGGGCATCTCTGGGACTTGAGGGCAACACACTTTTCTCAGGGGTGCTTGCATTATAAAACAAGATGCTTAGTGCTACAAAAGGTAATTTCCTATCATGAAATTTTAGGCAGTGAGGCCAAGTATGGTGAAAAACCACAGATTGCATTGGAGAGCTAGTCAGGAGCACTTTAAGTTAGAGCCCGCAGCTTGCCCTCCTGAATGTCTGTCCTTGACCTAACCAGGCTGCTGGAAATGCCAGAACAGTGGTCTAGCAATGCCCCAGGAGGTCAAAGATAAGAAAGCATTTAAACATCTGTGGGGCAAATGTATCTAAAGAATCACAACCACCTACTATTTTAGCCACAGAGGGTCTCTTTTTTTCCTCACTCCTTTTATAGCCCTGTCTCCTTTCTCACTCTTTAGTCTTTATCTTCCTCTTGCTGCAAAGAATTTTCTCCAAATATTTGAAACATGTATTTAGTTGGTGCATTCACACATCCATGGATATGATCTCTTGTGCAACTTGGAGAATGAAAGTTTAAACTTTTGTGAGGAAGAACTAGCCCCTTTCCTGACTAAAATCATAACCGAGCCTTATTCAAATCAAATTTTTACTCTTGGAAACTAAAGGAATGTCCATCAAAGACCCGTAGAAAGAGGGATGTGGAGGAAAGGACCAAGGACTGGTGCTTTACAGAATCCATGGAAACAGGGAAGTCTATCCAGCTGTGGCCCAGAAATGTTTTTGTTCTTCCTAAAGGGTTTGGGTTATATGGTGTGAGAGGTTTAATGCTCAACTTGAGAGATGTGTGCATTAGGGACCACAGACATGCCTGTAGCTCCAACTGTAGAGGGGACTCAAGTGCACAACCCCAGTACTGCCCTGTGTCACCTGGATGGCAGTGGCCACATTGCTCCTGTGCTTCTCAGACTTAGGAAAAAAGCCCAGAGGGAAGTGGAGAATCTTACCCGAGTTCCCACACCGTAGTTGATCAGAAAACCCAGCCTGGTAATCACAGTTGCCTTCTCCACCCCTGTCTACCTACATTCCCCTACCTCTGCCAGAAACTCAGACAGGTTCTTACCGAAGGGGATGACCAAAACTTCAATCTGGAATGATCTGAAGGCTCAATGGTCTTGCCTTTATTGGACTGCCTCAGTTTCCCATTGCCAGAGGTTATTGGGCTAGGGAATATTAGCACACAGCTCAGTCAGTCCCCGTGTTCTAAGCAACATTCTTTTGGCATGAGGATGTTTGTTTACCCACGTATGTAGCTTGGATTGAAACACAGATACAGACTTAAATTTAAAAGGTTAACAAAGATACACAAATGAAGTATTACTGCCTAAAATAATGTATAATTACCAGAAAGTTGAAACTGAATCTAATCATGCTTCTAGATTTCAATAAGAATTTACAGAAAACACAGGGAAAGGAAATATCACAGGCCTGTTATTGCTCAATCTCGGGTCGCTGAATGCCACTTGTCCTTCTAAGAAGTTGGGGAAAGGGAATATCTTATAAAAACTATAGAGAGAGAAAGTGAGAAATTTAAACACTTAAAGAGACTTCAAGATCAGCCTGACAAGAGTGAGACCCCATCTCTACTAAAAATAGAAAAACTAGCCAGGCATTGTGGTGGGCATCTGTAGTCCCAGCTACTTGGGAGGCAGAAGTAAGAGGATCACTTGAGCCCAGGAGTTGGAGGTTGCTGTGAGCTGTGATGGCCATGGCGCTCTACCCAGGGAGACAGAGTAAAATTATGTCTAAGCAAACAAACAAACAAAAAAAACACCTATCAACCACTTGTCAAGTGTGGACCTTGTTTGAATTCTTATTTCAACAAAAAAACCCCTCTCTCATCTTCTTTAAGAGGTTAATATTCAGTACTTTCTTTTTTTCCACCTTTAATAATTTTACTAGAGCTTATAATACATTGTTACTTATTAGATATCAGGTGTAGAACTTTTTAAAATAAGAGCAGTATGGGTGCAATGAATAAAAATAATTCAAATTATATACATACTTTGGTTGAAGAGAAGTACAACAAAGTATTCAAGAAAAATCTTTGAAGCATTCCAATGAGACTATATGGGGGAATATAAATAATGCATTTATGAAAATAAAAAATGATATAAATGTTAAGAGCTTGTTTCTGTATTTTTTTAAATAATGAAGTGGGTATCAAATTGTTCTAATACGTAGATTCTATGGATACATTTAAAAGAGTAATGTAACAGTTTTATTTTTTAATGTCATTAGTTGAAACATGCCAGAAAGTACGTCCTTTGTAAATGTTACAACTTGTGATGGAAAAGATAAGATGCTGACCTAAAATTGTGACAGAGTCCATAGTTCCAAACTTCTTTCAGAGGAAATACAAGCCAAAATGGTTGCTAGAGAAGTAAACAAGCCGCTAAATCCACTGCTGTTCAAGGCTTTTTGAACACAGACACGTTTTCTTGCATTTATGCTTACCTGCACTCCTCAGAATGCATCTTAGGAAACAATATTTTATATACTCCAAAGCCTGTAATTGCTACCTAGTGAAACCCAGAGCCTTGTGCATCTCAGCATCACTCATTTACTTAATAAATACTAGTCGAGCAGGTACTAGTTTCCAAAACCTGTGCCTGGTTTTCGGGAAATACCCACTGGAATCAGATTCAGATTCTCCCAGTACAGAGCCTAACAGTGACCAAATTCTTAAGCTTGTCCCTTCGTTGACACAGCTATATGAAAATAGTAAGACTCGTTTAGTATTTTCCAGAAAATGGAAATGATCTTAACAAGGTCTATGATAAGCACTGTTAACTATGAATAAAGAATAAAGAAGGATATTTCAAAAGACATGCCACTGTTCCTAGACTATAATTCTACTCTTAATTGAAATGGCCTCTTGATTCTCTTGCAGCACCTGTAGAGAGATGAACTAGGAGCCCGTTTATAAGGATGTCAGGGTTGGAGAATCTGTCCTTATTACGGATGGGAAACAAATCCGCCAGTAGGACAGGCTGTGAAGGGCTATCAGCATTCCAGATCTGTCACTCTGAGCCCCTAGACTTTGAAAATGCTCCAAAGATTACATGTACATGGAATTCTGATCTGAAGATGATTTACCCGCAGCCCTCTGACTGGCTCTGCTGAACAGAGTCAGCTATATTTCTGGGGGCTTAGAAGATGACATTAATATTGCCCATATTTATCACTGAGAGGAGACACAGAGTTGCAAGCTGCAATTCTGAGATCTGTGGGTACAGAGTCACCAGTGTGTACTATTTTTTGATGTGTGAATGATGCATGTGTTATACCCAGAAAATTTTTTTAAAGGATTTTTTTTTTACACAGTTATATATTTCTATCTACCTGCCTTCCTTAACTTACACTCACTCATACACTATTGGCATATTTTTATTCTTCACTCTGATTCTTTCACAAAATGATCTCTTCTTCAATTGTTCAGAGAAAATTCCCTGTTGGGCAGGGACAGTGGAGATGAGAAACTCACTATTCCTTCCTGAACCATGTGTTAGGCCTCACTGCTCTGGCGTCTGTTGGCAGAATGCAATTCTGGAACCTAGTTTCTTTGTTAGGTTGGGTTGTGGTGTGTTTTGTTCTTGACAATCAGAGAAGCAGTCTCCTGACCTTTCTCTCAGTGACTACTTAAAATATCAACAAGACAATGTGGGCTACTGCTGTATAGACTGACACTGGGCATCATAAAACCAGAGAATTCTGTGTGTCATCATTATTTGCTCATTCATTCAACAAATGTTCCACTGACCACCTATGGTCAATAAACCTGGACCAAGAATTAGAGAGAATTATTTATGTTTCATAGATTATAACATACTCATTTTTCAACATTCCAATGTGTTGGAATTTGGAATGTTTCTTGGCAATACTTTTTTTTTTCTTAGTGGTACCTAAAACAATGCTGTGTCTTTTGACCAGTGGCCGCTCAGATTTGATGAAATACATGTACTACATTGCCCACCATATCTCTGTTTCACCAAAAAAGGAACTATACAAAATAAGAGAATGTACTTAAAAATTAGCAGCCTTTTCACTTATCATTGATGTTTAGAGCAAGAGGAGGCTTTCAGCCTCTGTGGTTTGAAGATGGTCTGTGTGTTTCATTTCCTCATGCTCTACCTAGCCTTAGAAGTCCACCATAACTTCGCATGGATTACCTATTCTTATCCTATGTTTCTTAAATTCACAAATGACTTCTGTATTGATGTAGTGTGTGTGTGTGTGGTGCTTTCTACAATATAACTCATTAGAAAATTGATTTTTCATCTGTTATTGAAACCATAATATGAGGAGACTAATTTCTTAGGCTATATCTATAACATGTCATTAGAAGCTAGTTAAAAGTATTTTTATTCAAAAAAAAGGAGGGACTATTTCTCTTTATTCATCTAAATATTTACTGAGTCCCTGTGATATGATGGATCAAACTGCTAAGTGCTTTTAGGAGAGAAAAAAATGAGATTTTATTATTATTATTAATATTTTTGCCTTCAAGGGAGTTCCAGTTAAGGAAGAGGGAAATATGTGCACCACAAATGCTTATCTGTACAATAAGGAAGCATAAATGAGTCTCAGAACTAAGATCCACATCATTCTGTAGCATTCTATTTACCATTAAATGGAACAAGATAAAGCTTCTTCCCTTTCATCTGAAACATGGCTGCATTGGAGGAAAACACATCAGGTAGAGCACAGAAAAATGTCCCCAAATAGTACTTCCATCGTTGATGTAGAGACAACTCCCCACCCCTCAGGGACTGCCAGGACTCCACATTTTGAAAACCTCATGGTGAGCTGAATTTTCCATACCTCCTGTAACTGCTGTCATTGGTTTCCCCTCACTGACAGGTGTCACCAGTAATCTGCTTGCTCCCCTCTCCTCCTTCCATAATACTTTGTACTTTTTTCTTGCCTATTCAACTATTCCCTGACCGCTCCCTCTCAACTCTCTCAGTTGGCCTTCTGAGTCTTTCATCTTTAATTCCCTAAAATAATGCCCTCTTCCCTTTGTTTGAGAAAAAATGCAAAGCACAGAAAAATAGATTTGCTTATATCAAGGAAGGAAGAGAAGAAAAGGAAAATGGCTTCTCTTCTTGAATATGGGACTTTAGGAACTGAAAGAAACTCTGTGCCCGTCCACAGAACAGGAAATTGTACCACGGGAAGCTGAGAAAGTTCAACCCAGGGTTTCCCCACCTGGCAGAAAGTGAGAATAGTGAATCTTAATCTATTTTTTTTGCCCCAGCACATAAGAAGTTGATAGTCACATAAATGACAGATTGTTGTGGCTATATAATCAATTTACTTGGAAGTCCTCAAACCACCTTCTTCTCCCACTTCTTCTGCAAGTGAGTAAAAGTAAAGCTATTAAAAAGAGAATATTGAATCTCCTCAAACCTATGGAGGAAAAAAGTAAGTCACTTGCAAATTTTACTATTTTATGTCTAGTAACATATTTCTTGAAACAAACCAGCTTTTATATGTCCTAACTCCACAGCAGCCCTTTGGCCCCTCATACCCCCCAGGATAGCTTGCTGTTCTCCCCACCTAGACCCAGAAGTCAGAATCCAGAGCAACAGGAATTCTTCTTTCAGCCGTACCCAGAAACGGTCCTGTTTTCTTCTGTTAACTCATAAAATACCCATAAGACCTGAAAACAAAAGGAAAAGTAGAAATAGTATCAACAGAAAACAAAACCATCCATTCTAAATATGTCCATTTATTTAAAAGCAAAGCATACACACAAAAACTTTTATTTCTAGTATGTCCCAGTTCATGCTTCCTAATTTTTAGAGCCTTACACCTGGAGAGTCAAGCTTTAAACACACTTATTAGGTGAAATGAACATTCTCCCAGTGATGCAGACAAATTTATTGTTGATCTGAAAGTCAAATTGAGCTAAACCTTCATGTATTTTATCTAGCAATCTCATCTCTAGGGACCAATACTTTGAATTCACCAAATGTTATATCACTATTTCTTCTGATCCCCGGGAGTCAAAGGAATAAGTTCCTACTAAAGGTGGCAGTTCAAGAACTGGGCTGCCTACTTTAGAAAAGGATGTGGGGAACCTCCTAGCATCTGAGAAGTCACAATACAGACCTGCATAGTCATGAGAAAGAAAGGCAGGTGGCCAGCAATAGCAAGAAAAGAGAGATTAAAGGGGGGTAAAGTGCTTCTGAGGATCACGGGGGACAGGACGTGCTGGACTCTGCCCTGGGTCCCCCTGTGCCACCCGAGAGAACTGCCTCTCTTCACCTTTCTTCCCTACTGAACCTGTGAGAAAGTAGAGAACAAGACCACAGTTCAGCGCTTTGGAAACTGCAATATCCCGACAGGGTCCCACTTTATTTTCAGCTTTCTTCCCTTTGCATTCTTGCTAGGACTTTCATGAAAGTTCTCATAAAGGCACAATAAATATTTATCAGTGAAAAATGGCACTAGGTACCTTGATGTGAGGATCATTTAATCACAGTATCTGGAATATATAAACATGGCACATATTATCCACCCTCCCACCCCAATTTTCTGTTTCTTTTCTTTTTTTTTTTTTTTGTGGCCTCAAAATTTGATCCAAGTCTGGGAGTTAAAACGTCCCATTTTGTGTAATCAGGTTCTGGTTGAACATGATTGCTGAATTATTTTAAATTGGAGACACATGTCTAGGGGCTGAACTGTATGTATTATTTCAGGATGGTGTCCATTAGGTCTTATCCACAGGGGCTATCTTCAACTTTTGCCACATTCAATGCATTCTTTATACATCAGTATGTGCGAAATGGTGAATCACATATAAGGGAAAATTGGAGGGAATATGGCACTCGTTAAAGGGCGATTTTTTGAAATTATCTTGAATGCATTATTCAGACCTGTTTCCCTGCTAAGTATCCCCTGCTAAGTGTCCCAGTGCTGGTTGGAAAAGTTCTGGGGAAAGAAAACCCCGAGTATTTTGAAGTCAATAACAACGCACAGATAAATGAAACCCTGCAGTTGTGCAAAGCTCTTTCTGCAAAGCTACATCATTGAAGACTTTACAACTGAATCAACACGTATGTTAAGTCCTTGTCAGCCCTAAACATGTTAAATGTCCTAATTGCCGATCTAAATTGATGCCGCTGCCATGGGCTTTTCAGTTTGAGTGCATTTGTCCCTGAACCAAGGCTTTGTCAGACTTCACCTTATAAGGGCAGCCAGTCTATTTCACAAATTGTTGCATCATGTCAAGGGCTTCTGCTCTGACTTGAAGGTCACTTGCAGTCAGGGCGAGGAAAACTCAGGGCAAGGCTGACTCAGTCCCGTGGCCCCATCCTACTAGACATTGCTGCACCCTAACAATGGCCTTCCACACAAGGAGCTGGGGCATCTGTTGTGTGGTTGTTCGTTTGTACAGCTTTATGGAGGTATAATTTCTGGGATTTTGTTTTGTTTTTGTTTTTTGTTTTTTGAGACAGAGTCTCACTATGTCACCCTTGGTAGAGTGAGTGCCATCACAGCTGACAGCGATCCCGAACTCTTGGGCTTAAGCAATTCTCTAGCCTCAGCCTCCCAAGTAGCTGGAAATACAGGTGCCCGCCACAATGCCCCACTTTTTTTTTTTGCTGTTGCTGTAGTTATCATTGTTGTTTAGCAGGGCCGAGTCGAGTTTGAACCCACCAGCCCCAGGTACATGACTGGCGCCCTAACCACTGAGCAGGAGGTGCTGAGCCAGAGGTATAATTTCTATATCACAGTCACTCTTTTAAAGTATACACTACAACAATTTTTTTTAGTAAATTTTCAGAGTTGTGCAATCCTCACTGCAATTTAACCATAGAACAATTTTATTGCCCTAAAAAGGAAACCGTATGACTATTTGCAGTCACCCTCTCATTCCCACTTCCAGCCCATGGCAGTCACTGAGCTACAACACTTTCTACCTCTACAGAAAGTAGAACTTGATCACTATTTTCTATCTCTGACTTTTTTCACTTAGCACAATGTTTTGATATTTGTCCATGTTTCAGCATATAGCAATATTTTCTTTTCATTGCTGAGTAGTATCCCATCATGTAGACATACCATATTTTGGTTTGCCCAGGCATCAGCTGATGGGCATTTATCTGGGTTGCTTTCACCTTGCAGCTATTATGAAAAAGCCTACTGTGAACATTTTGGTAGTTTTATTATTTTTATTTTTAAATTTCTTAATGGTTTCTCTTTTTTAGACATTCTCACTTTGTCACCCTGCGTTGAGTGCCATGTTTTCACAGCTCACAGCAACCTCAAACTCTTGGGCTTAAGTGATCTTCATGCCTCAGCCTCCCGAGTAGCTGGGACTACAGACAGGATTTCGCTCTTGCTCAGGCTGGTCTCAAACTCGTGAGCTCATGCAATCCACCAGCCTCGGCCTCTCACAGTGCTAGGTTTACAGTTGTGAGCCATCCTGCCCAGCCGATATTTGGGTATTTTTAAATGAATTTGAGGTAGGATTGCTATTGCCACTTACAGTAATCTTTAAGTTGGTGTCTTTTTCTTTTTCTTTTTTTAAGAAGTTACCCATATTTTTGTTAAGAATACCTGTTAGAACATTGCAGAATAAAGCAGGCTCCTGAGTGCTTCAGGACTTAATATTTATCAGAATGAGAACCTCAGTGATTCCAGGGCATGAAATAGTTAAGAATTAGGAAGGGAACAGTTAGAAGGAAGTTTCAAGACTAAGTGATCTCAAGAGCAGCTGGAGTCCCTTCAGTGCCAGTCATGACCCCCTTGCACCCGCCGTGCAAGTGTTCCTGCTGGCAGCCTCCACACACACTGCCTGATTTCTGCGGGTCCTGCTGACTTAAATAACATGGAGGCTACTCAGGGAGAAGTAAAGTTGGAAGTGGCAGGGTGGGTGAACAGGTCATAACATGGGGAACAGAGTTGTCAGGCTGTGTTTATTTTCATGCCTTCTAAGACTTCAGCAACTGATAGGAGACGGTGGCAATTCTGTCATTGAGGAATGAGTGTGTGGACTTGATGGCGAAGCAGCTATATCAAAACATGCCCTTACACGTTGCCCCAAATCACCCAGCTAGAGCCACGAAATGTCTATGTCATGAGGAATCTTTTCCCTGGGAATCATAATGGTGGGCAGGGATATAAAAGGCAACCTGGTTTATAAAATGTGATGTTTATCAAGAGTAAAGCTCAGCGTTCTCATCCAAGCTTTCCTCCAGTCCTGACTGTGGCCTTGGGCAGGACACGAACCTCTCTTGGCCTTGATTTCCTCATTGTAAAATGAGGGGACTTGACATCTTGATTCCTGCCTGAGGTTTTTTTATCCCCCTATATCCAATTGTCTGTTTCTCTGATGACTTTGGAAACCCATATTTAAAAGTTAAACTGGTATCTTCATCCTGTTAGCATTCAATTTACTTATGTCCAGAGACACAATCTGGACTGTCAAGTGGTGAATAATCAGCATTTGGAGAACAAGTTTTTAAAAATGCCACACGGTGTCCCAGTGTCACCCCAGCCCTGTGTTGCACAGAGGAAAGTTGTGGTTGATTTTTCTACATATTCTCTTGCAGTTTATTTAGCTTCTTTGTGTCAAAGTTGGGAATTGAACCAACATTTTAGAGCTTCCAGACCTTTATGGTCTCAACTAATCCAGATTGCCTGGAAGAAAAGAAAATAATCATCCAAGAGCCTGTGTTAAATATGCCACCATAAAACAAAACAAAACAAAAAAGCCTTCTGACTCACTGCCCCCCAAGTCATTTTTCCCCCTGTTTTTGCTTTATGGGTAGGTTCTTATTGGAATGGTGAGATTCTGCTAGAGAAACAGGATGAAGAGTAGTTATAGTCTGACAGTAAATGGTGAGGCTGGTGGTCTCCCAAGAGGAAAGAATGTTCCTGTTGAGAAGAATGTCAGCGTGTCTTCTCCTCCCTTTTCCTTGCTTGTCTATGACCTCTCTCATTTGTGAAGCAATCTGACATCTCTTGGCCAGGCTCTCAGACATGGGGCCAGCTTCTGAAGGCTTACCACGCTTTCATTAAGACTTTCAAGTACATATCTAACTGGAAGTCATCAGTCTTAGGCTGCTTCTCCACGGAGAGAACCAGCTATGGAGTTGGCAGGGAT
Source organism: Perodicticus potto (assembly GCA_963574655.1). NCBI lineage: Eukaryota > Metazoa > Chordata > Mammalia > Primates > Lorisidae > Perodicticus > Perodicticus potto. The sequence goes on along the minus strand of CAUYRH010069340.1, from coordinate 40,042 downwards.
ACCTGATCCTTTGTATACCATGCCGAATATTCCAGAGCCCTGGCAATTTGACTGTCCTTCAAAGCCAGTGGCCAGCTGGGTCGTGAAAAAAATCTAGGGACAGATGGTATGAGACTGAAATCACATAATCACAACCCTGTCCCAAATGCTGGCCTGTTTTCTTGGCAAATCTCCACAAAGCTCCACAGTACTCCTGCTGATCTTGCTGGAGGCCTTAGTCTTACACGTGGGTGCTGATGAGGAGTGGCACATTAAAGAGGAATTTGCACCGAAGTCATGTGGTCCCTCCATGACATTCAGAACCACACATGCCCCTGGATGAATGACAAGGTCTTTTTCCACTGACAGACCATCTATTATTGAGAGATGACTTTGCATCACTGTGAAACAATTCTGGGCTAGAAAGGGAGCCTGGGCCTTGAGGAAAAGAAAACTGCTGCAAAGGTTCTTTCTTCTGATTTTTTATCTTTGAATTTAACCAAAACATAGTTCAGAAGAAAAAAACACCTGAAGTGAGCACATGACATCATGGGAAGATCCTGCCCTTGTCAACTGACTTACCGTTGCAGTCTGGCAACCTCTCTGTGCTCTACCCCTCTCGTTCATGAAATAGAAATGGTCAGTGTTCATGTTATAAACCAAAATTTGACTGTCCAGGCTGAATTCTTGTGACTTATAAACCTCTGAAGCTGCTGATTGGGGAATGGAAGCCAAGGAGAAGGAAGGACTCCCTGGTGTACCCCAGAGGGATGACAAGGACTGCAGCTAGAATCCCAGCTTTCAGAAATGCCAGCAACAGCGGATGGAGCAACTGAGATGCTTTCCTTGGCATTGACTCCTAATCTGATGGTGTTATTTTATTTTCATAGCAAAGAATTATATTCCCTCCTTTCCTAAATATTTCAAAATGGTGGGAATAATGTATAAGTCCATAAATATAAATTACTTCAGATTCTACAAGCAAAAGATTTTTAAGAATACCCAGAATGGCATATTACATTTCTCTAAGCTCTTATTCAAAAGGCAAACTTAGTGGGCGCCGGTAGTCCCAGCTACTCGGGAGGCTGAGGAAAGAGAATCGCCTAAGTCCAAGGAGTTGGAGGTTGTTGTGAGCTGTCACGCTACAGCACTCTACTGAGGGTTAATAAGTGAGACTCTGTCTCAAAAGAAAGGGCAAACTTAGAAGTCATTTGCTGAAAGATGTTTGTCTCATTCTATCCCATTGTCATCCAAAAGGAGCCAGAAGGGCAAAGAATTTGGAGTATAATGGTTTGTATTTAAAAATTCCTGCCCCACTGTTTATTTATTGGATAATAAAAAAGTGCCTGAGTTTTAGTTTTCTTATTTGAAAAAAAAATCAGCATGATAATAGTAATAATAATAATAGCAACTTTGAAGGATTATTGTGAAAATTAAATGAGTCGTATACTTCTTAAATTATAAAGCCCTAATTGAAAGCTAGTTGTTATTATCTATGGGGGGGAGTAAATTCAGGAAAACGTCTGGAAAATGTTTATCTTTTAGATGAAGTGGTCATTTGTGTATGATGTAGAGAAAAATTCCAAAAATAGCAAGATGAGAAGTGAGCTAAACAACTTCCTGTGTGCAATTGTCTCTTTCCAATTACGTCTCTAAAACTTCCTCACTTCTTGAGCAGACTTCTCTACGCTTCGCACACAGATAAGCAGGGAGACATTGCTGTCAAAAGAACTCAAACTCATGCCTGAGAAAATCCTGTGGTCTCTTGTCTCCTCCAACGCCTTTTCCTTAGAGATCAGATAGATTTTTTTCTGGCAAGATGTTCATTATTCAGAGATTGCTTTGCAATTTCTTTCAACTTTTGCTTGCCTGCAAGTTAAAATATACCTTTTTTTTTTAAACTATGCCTTATTTTAGGATCAGGGAAAGCTTTAAAGAATAGAATCTGGAGTCAAGTGTAGATAAACTTTTAGCATGGTATTGGCAAATATACAAGTGGACAACGTTGTCACCATCATGGTTGAGTGGTTGAGTGTAAGCGATTCACTTCTTCTTACTCATATTCCCGTTAGAAATGCTGGAATTCTAAGTGTGTAAATTAATAAAACCTGTATAAATAGCATAATATTTCTTTAATGATTTATTCCTAACACTAACTATATGAATATATGTTGATCACATTCTTAAATGGATCACAGTACTGCATTTCTATCTGTAGAGACAGAATTACCTATCCCTCTAGAAGCCACAAGTACCATGTGGTTTTCTTTAACTAATTCAAAGGGAGGAAGGAAAAAAGACAGGAGGCCAAAACAAGATAGTATAACATTTAAAAGAAAGAGGGCCTGAGATTTAAGAGGCCTGAGAAAGCATGTTAAAGGGCTATGCCTTTCAAAGTTTGTCTACACTGCCAAAAATCTGTATAAAACTTTTCATCTTTGAATTGCATTGGCCATTTTATGGTCAAAACAGTAAGATTGTTCTTAAAAACCTTCATTTTCACATGTTAAGTAGTAGGCTTTAGCGATCTTGCTAGCTAAGCATTTGGGAACTTTTTCTGAGGCAGGTGGCCAAAGATAGTTTTGAAACGCTGATAAACATCCTGCTTTCAAGAAAAAAAGCAAATATAAAATATTGTCTACCAATACCAAGCATTTCACAAACTGCCTGCACCCCACATTACAAACACCCGAAGTACTCTGTACCTCCTAAATTTAACCTTTTCTTAGTTATTATTCACATAACAATGGAGACTCTTCTGATATATGAAGCTATATGTCATAAATAGAACATGATATTATTTATGTGGTCAGGAGTACTTAGATACAGTATAGTCATATGCAATAAATAGTAACTTTTTTTTCCCCAAAACTTTTTAACCATTAATGGACAGCAGATGACAAAGATATCATTCTTTTATTAGTCTTTTAAATGCCATCTGGTTAATAATGGCAAAAATAGTTTCTGGGAAAGATTCCCCAATTCCTTGCCTTCCAGAAAGAATCTATATCTTTTCATCTATCTATTTATTTAACTATCAGTCTTTACTACAACAAATACTTTCTGATAGAAGAAGCAAGTAATATCAGTTTGGGAGAAAAATCCCAGTTAAAGAAATCCTATTTAATAGACAAAGAAAGAGTTAAAGAATATAGTAATTCCTTTTTGTGGCAAATGAGTCAAATTTAAAGCTCTTCTCTAAGAAGTAAATTTTCCATGCAAATGAAACCTTTGTTTTAGTTTAAAATATAGTATTCTTTTTTTTTTTTTTTTTTGTAGAGACAGAGTCTCACTTTATCGCCCTTGGTAGAGTGCCGTGGCATCACATAGCTCACAGCAACCTCCAGCTCCTGGGCTTAGGCGATTCTCCTGCCTCAGCCTCCCGAGTAGCTGGGACTACAGGCACCCGCCACAACGCCCAGCTGTTTTTCTGTTTTGCACTTTGGCTGAGGCCGGGTTTGAACCCACCACCTTCGGTATATGGGGCCAGCACCCTACTAGATAAGCCACAGGCGCTGCCCTAAAATAGAGTATTCTATTAATTTTGAATAACGATGGTGGCCTCAATATACCAATGTTTCTTGCCCATTTTATTCAGAATTAAGATAGGCCAAAACTGTTTTATAAGATACATTAAAAGCACCTAAAGATCTTTTAAATTCCACTAGAGATGTCATTTAGTTAAATCAGCTTTTTAAAAGATAATGTCACCTTATTCTGCAATAAATAGTTATGTATATTATACTCTTTGTTAATTTTTAAAAACATTTGTTAATGTAAAAAATCAAAAGCATCGATAGCCAAGTTAAATTCAAAAATCAATTTCAAATTACTGAAAATCTTAAAAGGTACATATTTTGGTTTTCTTCATTGCATAATCAAGTAATTTATAGCATTAAAAATGCTCAAGTCATGGGGTTTACTTATACCCCATGAAACTTCATCATATTACTTCCCAAAGAAGCAAGCAAGAAAATAATTATTTATGAGCAGAATATATGGGTGAGACTATTGTATAAGTATACTTTAAACAGAGTCCAAGGAAGCTACTTTATAAGAAAAAGTGTATAAAATGTATAATTTATAAGTGGACTCTTCTGCATTTGTAGAGTGAATATTTCATTTTCAGAATTACAGAAAAAACATTCATCTCTGCTTATAAAGGACCAGTAACCTTCCTCATATTCTATAAAAACTTAAATGCTAAAGGTCAGCACTCACAAAATGTAATGATCTGTCTGCTTAAAAAAAAAGAAAGAAAGAAAGAAAAAAGCCAACTTAATAAAAAAATAAGGAAAAGAAAAAAAATCTCACTAAAAACCTAATTGTGATATTTCCAAACTTTAAAAAAGTAGAGTATGTGAAATTACCAACTCTATATTGTTTTGCTGAAATCAATTCTATTCATAGAAATAAATGGAAATGTAATTTATACAACATAATAAAATAAGAATGAGCTGCTTTTTAAGATTATAAAGCAAAAAGAAAAAAATCCTAATAAACAAAAAAGCAACCCCCCAATTGTTTACAGCCTTTTATCTTTTATGTATGTGTTACCATTAAAATGTGGGGACTTCATGCATTTGAGTGCTTGATCAATACCCATGGTGCATGTCTTACAAATGAATTATATGCTAAATGTCTCTTTCATTATTTGGAACTCAGAACAGTTTTTTTTTAGAATCAAATGTTCTTCTGGGTAGGAGGATTCTCTGGCTGGCTCACAAAATTTAAATAACCCACAATTTAGCTTGCTTTGTATATGAATAGTGTTTAAGTGACAATCAACCATCTGATAAAATGCTTTCTATACATAGAAAAGTGCACTCAATATTATACCTCAGGGTGCCAGGGGAGCTCGATCACTGGAGCCTGAGGAGGGAACGACAGGGAGGAGCTACTCTGGACCACACGAACTCCTAAATTTCAGAAAATTATTTCTAAAAGATAAAATCGTGACTCTCATACAAAGATAAAATGAACTCACGCCAGAGACTTAACATTAAATTAACTCATGTCAGAGGGGAAAGTAAAATGTTATGATTAAATCAAAGAACTCAACAAACCACATAAATATGAGTAATAATGAATGCTGGAAAGAATTTACAATGAAATGCAAAAGAGTTTATTCACAAGGCAATGATCAATTATATTCCACCAGACATAATACATTTATGTTCTATGAATAAAAATTATTTTCTTCATTATCCATTTTCTATAACTCACAGAACTATGAAATAGCTTAAGGAACCATTAGATCAAACACTCAGTAACTTTTATCTATCTCAAATTGCTTTATAATTTTTCCTGGCAATATATCCAACAGTAGAATCCATTCAGGTCAATCACATCCCTGATGTTGTGAAATGAAGAGGAAATACTGAATTCCAGAAAGCAATACCTCCACTATCCATCAATAAAGGCTATACCAGCCCTGTCCAGAAGAAATATGCAATCTACTAATGCAGCCACGTACATAACTTTAAATTTTCTAGAAGTCATATTTTAAAAAGTAAAAAGAAGCAGCTATAATTAAGCCCAGTAAAATATTTAAAGAAATATGTATTCGATATAAAGAACTACCAATGAGATATTTTATATTCTTTTTTTGTCCTTACTCTTCAAACTCAGTGTCAGTTTTACACTTACAGCTCATCTTAATTCTGACTAGTCACATATCAAATGCTTTGCTAGTTACTTGATATACTACATAAATCAAACAGTGGTGAGATAACTTTTGTATTGCTTGGAATAATTAATTAATTAAAACATTTTAGGTTTGTCCTAAACTTTCCAGGCTCATACTGTTTTCAAAGTAGCCAGGCTTTCAGATGTCTTCATCTTGGAAAGAAGTATGGATACCCAAAGAAACAATACAGGCATACTTTGGAGATATTGTGGGTTCAGTTCCAGACACCTCAATAAAAAAAAATCACAGTAAGGTGAGTCACATGAAATTTTTGGTTTCCTAGTGCATATAAAACTTACGTTTAGCCTGTGATCCCAGCTACTTGAGAGGCTGAGGCAGGGGGATTGCTTGAGCCCTGGAGTTCAAGGCTGCACTGCACTTTAACTTGGGTGACAAAAGAGAGACCCTGCTTTTTGGAAAAAAATGAAAAAAATTATGTTTACAATCTACTCTAGTCTATTAAGTGTGCATAACGTTATGTCTGAAAAAAGTACATGCCTAATTTTAAAATACTTTATTGCTTAAAAAAATACCAATGACCATCTGATCCTTCATTAATTTGTGACATTTTTGCTAGGAAGAATCTTGTCTTAATGGTGGTGGTAGCTGCTGACTGATCAGGGTGGTGATTGCTAAAGGCTGGGGTGGCTGTGGCAATTTCTTAAAATAAGACTACAATGAAGATTGCCACATAATGGACTTTTATTTTCCTAAAAGATTTCTCTGTAGATCATGTGATGCTGCTTAGTAACATCTTACCCTCAGTAGAACTTTCAGAATTGGAGTCAGTCCTCTCAAACCTTGCCACTGCTTTATCAACTAAATTAATGCAACATAGTAAACCCTTTGTTATCACTTCAACAATGTTCACAGCATCTTCACCAGGTAGATTCCATCTCAAAAATACTTTATTTGTTCATCCATAAGAAGCAACTCCTTATCCCTTCAAGTTTATCATGGGATTGCAGAAAGCCAGTCCCATCTTCAGGCTGCACTTCTAACTCCAGTTCTCCTACTGTTTCCACCACATCTAGTGACTTCCTCCTCTGAAGTCTTGAACCCCTCAAAGTCATACATGAGGGTTGGAATCAACTTCTCCCAAACTTCTTTTAATGTTGATAGTTTGACCTCTTCTCATGACTCGTGAATGTTCTTAATGAAATTTAGAACAGTGAATTCTTTCCGGAAGGTTTTCAGTTGACTTTGCCAGATCCATCAGAGGAATCACTATCTATGGCAGCTATAGCCTTACAAAATGTATTTCTTAAATAGACAGCATCTTCTTCCAATAGAAGAGCTTCCCATATACATGGAAATTCAGGTCTTCAGTATAGTCACCTTCATCAAAGAGCTTAGCTAGATCTTCCAGACAACTTGCAGGAGCTTCTCCATCAGCACTTGTGCTTTACCCTTCCTTGAACCTCATGAGCCAACCGCTGCCAGCTTTCAACTTTTCTTCTGCAGCTTCCTCACCTCTCTCAGCCTTCATAGAATTGAAGAGAGCTAGGGTCTTGCTCTGGATTAAGCTCTAATTTAAGGGAATATTGTGCTGGATTCTATCTATCTAGACCACTAAAACTTTCTCCATATCAGCAATAATGGTGTTTTACTTTCCTATCATTTATGTGTTCACTGGAGTAACACTTCAACTTTTAAGAACTTTTCCTTTGCATTTACAACTTAGCTAACTGGCATAAGCCCATCTCAGCTTTTGGACATGTCTTCCTCACTAAGCTTAATCATTTCTAACTTTTGATTTAAAGAGAGAGATATGAAACTGTTTCTTTTACTTAACACTTTGAGGCCATCGCAGAGTTATTAATTATGCCATGTCTTACATACACTGGGACCAGGGAGACGTAAGGACAAGGTGAGAGACTGGGAAACTGCTGGTCAGTGGAAAATATGGGACACACCTAATGTTTATCAATTAAGTTCATTGTTTTATATAGGTGTGGTTTGTGGTGCCCAAAATAATTATAATAGTAACATCAAAGATCACTGATCACAGATCACCAATATTGGAAGAATTGCCAAAATGTGACACGGAGACACTAGTGAGCACAGGCTGTTGGACAAATGACACTGATCGACTTGCTCGGTGCAGGGTTCCACAAACCTGCAATTTGTGAAAATGCTGTATCTGCAAAGTGCAATCGAGTGCAATAGAACGAGGGTGCCTGGAAGAGGAAGCGGTCACCGGTGTGGCCCACGAATGTTCTCAGGGCTTTTTCCTTTACTTACCCCTGTGATGTGAGAAGGAACAATTAACATACAGGGGCACAGCTATGACTATAATGAACATAACACTGCTGTGCCCATCACATGAGTGTGAAAACATCCAACAAAAACATTCACGTTTTTCATTTTATCACTCTTGGGGGGCAAAGAGAGGAGGGATATTTCTCATAAGCCCTCCTTTGCTGCAGAATTAGAGACAAGTTTGTTTCTTTACAAGGGCATAACTAAGGAATATGCTATTCAGTATCTCAGATATGCAAAGTTGTCCCCTGGGCACCAGCAAATCCAACTCGAAGTTCTGTCTGGGAAGGAGCAAAGGTCCCTTCCCCACCTCACGGCCCCGGGAGCCCTGCCATGCAGAAGACCCCATCACCAGTGCCAGGAGTGTGCGAGGAGGCTGGGAGGAGGATGGTCAGTAGAAGTGAGCCCTGCCTTAGCAGCCGGAGCCAGGGTGGGGCCTGCTCTGGGAACCCCCTCTCTTCAGACCAGTGTGGTCACGATCACAACACGAATCTTCTCCTCTTCACAGGGCCTTCTACCCACAGGGATCTCTGAGAAACAGATTCAAGTTCCAGGGTCAGACAGCCCACTGCGACCCCTAATAAAGTTATTCAATGGAATTCTAGGCTAACATTTGGAATTCTTCCTTTCTTGTCATAGTTCTGGAGTTTTATATAATCTGAGCTAGAAGAACACAGGGCCGTGTGTGTGTGTGTGAGAGAGAGAGAGAGAGAGAGAGAGACAGCAAAAGGCTGGCTCTCAGACCCAAGGCACTTTGACATATCCCCCCACTTCTCATGTCCTCAGGACACCAGCAGATGGCCTTTGGTGCCCTCATTCCCACAGTCACACTTTCTCTTGAACTTTCAGAAGAGCACGGAAATCATTCTGCTCCCCACTGAGCCAACCAACTATTTTCACTCTGGTAGCCAGCATTGGCCTTCAGCACCTCCTCCACATGAATGGTGCTTTCACCACCTGAGGGACACAGGCATCCCATTCAACTGGCAGCATCGTCTGTGTTTAACATTAGCCGCTCAATAATAACCCATTGAAGGAGTGGGCCCTATAATGTTTGTGTAAGGAGGGGGGCAGTGAAGGAAAGACTCCATGTGCTGCATTCAAGAAGGGGGATATTTCTTTTCTACTATAAACAGAAATGATTATAAAACCAGAACACAGAAAGAGTTCCCCACCCTTCATTTTGGCACAAGGGGGTTTCATTTCTCTGCAAGGCCTACTTCTTTGCATGCTGACTTCTCCAGGTTTTTACTGCATTCCAGGGAGGGAGATAGAAACCAAAGCAAATAAAGTGCCCCCAAAGGACCCTCTCCTCCCTCTGAAAAGCTTCTATTTTTAATTCTCTGCAGCTTTTAAAACAGTCAAGTGGGGAGGTTTCAACAATCTGCGGTGGAAGAGAACGCCTGTTCTCTCTAAGGACACCCACTTTAGATAATCCCAGCTGGCAATGAGATACCAGGGCCAGGGCCGGGCAAAAGGGTTTTCTTGGCAGTTTCTTTTCAGCACATTCTGTCACCACAAAGTAACTTTTAACAACTGTGTTTTCCTCTCCACAAATGAGCAGAAAGCAGGTTTGGAGCTGGTCGCTAACTGCACGCGAATGTCCCTGCTTCCCGCTGCGTCTGGCTCCCACGCTACTCACACGTTTTACTGGCATTTAGTGCTTTACATGGAGACTTAACCTGAACCCAGGGATCCCTAAGCTCTTAGTAGGATTTCTAACATTCACCCCACATTCACCCCACAAGGTGGGTGGCAATCGTGAGCCCATCTCTTTCAGGTGGGGAGAGAGGGCAGACCCATAGAAATGGCAAATCATTTTCCCAAGTGTGTTTTGGAGAATGTTAGCAGGAAGAGCAAACATTTCTTCTGTGACTCTGCCTGGTCTGTGGCCTCATCACTACTTTCTCCCGACCACATAATGCAAAATGTCCTCCCAGTGGCACAAGACATACGTTTATTGACCAGCCTCTGAGACGATCATTTGGCGGGCATCTCTTGAACTTCAGCAACATGCCATGCACCCTGACCCCTGAAGCCTCCCAGGCCCCCGTGTAGGTCTCCTGAGGTTGACTCAGCTCTGGACAACCTTTGCACACAGAGCATAGAAGGGCTGAATTGCTAGAGATTTCCACTGCCCCAACCCAGGCCTCCTTTGCAGAGTCGGCTTTGCAGAGCTGTCTGTATACCTGCAGGGCTCACTTTCAGAATGACCTTTTTCAAGGCAATTGGCTGTAGAAAGTGCTGGGTCCAAATGACTTCTCAGGGTTCTTAAGGACAGGTATTTAAGCCTGGGAAGGCAGAGCCAAATGAGCTGCAGGTGTGAAGGTGATGAGACAGACTCCAATGCAGCGGAGGTCAGGCAGCCCAGATTTCAAAGTTATTTCTACCTCCTAAGGTTACAGGCATGAAATCAAGAATTTAAATCCTTAGCCAAAATGTCCTATTTCCTAATACAGAGTTCTTACTTGGCAAAAAAAACACTTCTAAATGTCTCCTGCTCTTTCCCCCTCTTCCCAGCTTTTAGAACTCATCCAAAGCCCATTTTCTATTAAAGCTGGAATGAAGCAATAGAAACAAAAAGAGCAAATGTGTCTGGGACCATCCTTTGTCCCATTATTTCTTATCAACTTTGAATCCAATAAAATCTAATAATAATTCAGCCCATGAACTTGCTGCATAAACTGGGGAAATTTGGAGCATATGTTTTCAATTCATTTAAACGTGGCTCATCAAAATGTTTCTTTTAAAAAACAAAAAACAAACCTTTTTGATGTTTAAGGAATTGTTTCTACCTTTTAAAATAAACCATTCAGAGCCTTTTCAGTTCAAAATAGGAAGCTGCAGAATGCTAAGAGAATAGGAACTCGAATATAGGAAGGTTCAGGGACAGTTCAAAACTCAGAGCCATGAATTTAGAGAGGGTTCAAAAGTTGGCATAGTGAACCTTCTCTTCCCTACCTACAAATAATAAATATCACAACAAGAAAAAGGAGAAAGGAGAAAGCCACTGGGAAGCCATAACTTATCCTGTCTCCAGCCTTACAGTTCTCTCCAATAAACCAGTTCTTTGCAGAACTTAGGCTGTGCTGCCTGCAGGGAGCTGAGCTCCTCTTGTGTCATAAATTACCTTGCTGGGGATAAGCTTTCCTCCAGGTCCAACAGACAGGCAGCTCTGTGCTTCTTAAATTATACTTCACCTGGCTGTGACACCTGAAAAGCTAGAGGGAGAACTATCATCCCAAATTTGACCTTTCGATACTATTAGGTCTTTTTTTTCCTAAATAAATACACCAGGAAAAAAACGAGTAAAAAACTAGAGCTATCTATATGCTTTTCCAAATAACACAAATTATTAGTACAATGTTTTCAAACTTGTCTGCCCTAAAGATTCATTTTTAATTGCCGTGTGACCCTAAGTCCTTTCCCCAACTGAGATAATCATAGTGAAGCTTTAAAAGCACAGCAAGTGAGAGTAGAAGGAAAACTTAACTTTTTCCCTTTTTTCTCCCTTTGCAGTCAAGAGGCTTGCTTCAGTTTTCCAGCTGTATTCAGATAGGTACATACACAAGACAGATGCATACACACAAACATCGGGGAACCCAGAATGTTTGACTAAATGGACCGCAGGGCCTTGAAATGTGATCAAGCTTCTAAGAGCAGCTATCAGGTCAAGAGAAATAACTCTTATCCATAAAAAGTTCCATAATAAATCAGAAAGCCTTTTCTTCCACATCACCTGACATGATTAATTCGTCTGCTTTGACAGAATTGCAGCAAGCAGAGCTGACATCACATTGCACCTTGAGAATGGGCCTTTGTGATCAAAGCAGGTTATCAGGCATGGAAGGGTGCAGACAGGGAGCACACACAGTGGGCATCCTGGAAATGCTGTGGGCCAGGTTGGTGTGATGCAGCATGGAAAAGAAGGGAACAAAGATGGCAGCCTTGGCAAGTTGACAACACCCTGAGCTAGTGGGTAGACACAGGAACCCGTCATATCATCCAAGATAGTTAACTTCTTCCTTTCCTAGTTTGCTTCTCCCTGAAATTGTGCCTTTCTCATAAACTCTAGAGAACAGCACAGACCTATTTGGTTTTTGCTTCAGTATTTTACTTATGGAACACAAGATTTATACCATAGATAAGGAAATACACTCTTTCTAATGTCTGTACCTTCTGAACTAGAAAAAAACAGTGGGATTTATGAGTGCCAGTTGGCTAAACTTGCATCTGCTCATATAATTTGTTTTTAAAAGAAAGAGCTTTTTACCTGGAGAAGGAACACACCCTTGATTTTGCCAACAAAATGGCTTTTAAATACCTACATTTTATTTATTTAGGAAAAAGGATTATGGTTACCAACTGTGAAACCTGGTACTCCTTTTTTTCTGGTATGTTCTAACCCAAGGCTTCTATGGCATTGAAGAAGAGGAGATTGTTTTCACTATTAAATCTTTATGTAAATTAACTCAGTGAATCCTATCTTCTAAGGAATAATGCATCCCTAGTTTTACAGATGAGTAAACTGAGACATGGGCAGAGATCAATGTATTTTTCCCAAATTATCTAGTGGCAAGGTCTAAACTCAAACCCATTCTGGCTCTAGAGGGCACATTTTCAACTACCATGCCAGACCATCTGTGTGTGAGCTAAATTTCATCAGTAAGAGAGGCTTTCTACAATAGGTATTCAGTTGATGGTTGGTAACACACATAGACTTTCTTTGGTAATACACATAGACTTTCTTTATTTTTGTTCATTTACTTCATTCTATTTTAATATAACTGAAATGTAATGCACATATATAAAAGTGCATAAGTATTCAGTCCTATGAATTTTCCACAAGGTGGAAACAAGCACCCAAGTCAAGAAACAGATCATTTCCGACCCAGAAGCCCCCTCTTTGCCTCCTTCAAGACATTACACTCTCATCCTGGGTTGAAATCCCACTGCTCCTTTCATAACCTGTGCATCCTTGGGCAAGTTCCTTAACTTCTCTGTGCCTCAGTTTTCTCAACTAACAAATAGGCGCCCACCAGGCCTCCGCACGACCACCCTGGCCAGGGACTCCGCCGGCAAAACAGGGACATTGACCAAACCTCATGAGATCATGGGGCTATAATACATCTAAAGACTTGGATTAGGGTAAATAAAAAAGTTCAGGATAAACCCTCAGAAAGTACCAATTATTGTTGTTACTGAAACATTCCTCCCCACTCTCAGAGACTGTACAGGGAAGATCAGAGGATACAAAGGTAACAGAGCAAGGTAAAACAGCAGGACAGAGGGAGACAAAAAATTCCAACCAGCCGTGTGCTGGATGCCAATGTAAGAAATGAACCCACCTCTAGGCTGGGGAGAGGATCAGAGCTGAACAAGTTGACAAAGAACTAAGAAGACAGTTTTCCAGTCACACGGAATCAACTTTTCAGAGTAAAACTATTATTCGAAGCAATGCATTTTCTCATCAGTCCTATCGCTCCATATTGTGTGCAAATACACATGTCAAAGAATGCTCTTTCAGAGGATCCATGAGCTTTCCACTCCTACCATGACTCTAATCGCTTACAGTTAGATGCATATTTTTTAACTTCCTATAGTAGAAAGAGCTGCGGGTTTTTTCTATCCAATTCGCAATTTAATTCCTCCTGCCTATTACACTTCATTAACCAGATCATTTTAACCACAAATACAAAGATCCTTACTCAAGTATCTTCTTCATGTCACATTTCTTTACTTTTATACATCATTGAAAACATTGTTTACCCATTTCATTTAGAACGTTTCAAAATTCTCTGCAGTGTAAATCAAAAGTTTAAGCAGTTTAAAGCACAGATTCCAAGAACAGAAGCCCCAGGAAAATAAAAATAAACAATAGAGAATTTGCTATGCAAATTCCTTTTTTTTCCACCTGAAAGGATGCATTTACTATGTCTTTTTGTGTCTACATGTTTTATGTAGACATCAAAATATTTACCAAGTTATCGAAGTTAAAAAAAAAGAGAGAGAAAGAAAGAATAAAAACAGTTCAAGTAATATTACAAATGACAAGCATATAATAACAAATTGACTCCAACAGGGATTAACACAGTTTAGGTTCCCGACAGGTATCAAACAGATTGTGGTCTGACATGCTGATTTGTTAATTTATAATTGGATTTAGGAAAACTCAAAATGATAGCAAAAGAGGTCCTGCTTGGTTCCTTCCCTTCCTCCGTTCCTCTCTCTTTGCACTCTTCTCTTCCTACCCTCCCTCCTTCATGCCTCTGCAGTTTTTCTTTTCATGATTGGCGTGAGGTAAACAGACCCTAAATGACCATTAAATTCCAACCTGCCGTACACTCTCAAGTCCGAACACATCTTTTTAACGTGATAGAGATGATGTTACTTACAGAGCTTTTCCACAGCGTGGCCACATGGCCCGCCAGACCCTCTGTCTAAAAGGAACAAAATGCTTCCTTCCTGGGTGGCTGGCTGTGGGCTGGAGCAGTACACGATGTTCGAGATAAGAAAACGGAAGTTCCAGGCACCGGGCTTGTGTGGTTTAACCAAATGAGGTAAAATAAGAAATTCAAAGGCAGCAAGAAGCTGCCTTATTTGCAGCGCGCGTCGGAGCCAGTGCAGGGATTTGGAGTTGGACAGCATCTCCCTCAGTCGTAAGTGGGGAGGTCTTGTCCTTGCTCCTTAGCTCCATGTAGACATAAATATGAGAAAAGCTGCTTTGTTACCTTTTAGGGATATCGTAAATACCGAAGAGATCGTTATAAAGTGATTTTGAATGCCCTTGAGTTTGCTGTGAAAGATAAAGTAAATTGAACTTAACAATTTCCTATCCACCGGAAGGTTCTGTCTGCCCATTTCTAAAGCCCGTGATCCCATTTGATCCTCACGTCCCTCCAACCCTTTAGACAATTGGGCCCCTTCCCCCTGCACAGGACACTGATGACTGTTTCAGCCACAGCAGCTAGCTTCCTGACTTATGACACTCCACACTCCCAGCCTCTACCCCAAACAAGCGCTGGCCCCCACAGCCTTCTTCTGTGCTTCGGGTTCCTCATCTGTAAAACAAGGAGGCAATATCAGTTTCTGTCTCATAGGGACAGTTCTGCTCAGTGTATGTCCTTATGTAACCAGCCTGCTGCAACCTCTAGGTCAGCAGGGTGACAGACATGCCTGGCCATAATCGGATCTCTGGTCCTCAGCCGATTCCTAACTCTCTGGGTCTCCATTTCCTCATCTGTAAAATGGGAAGAAAAAGACCTGCATCTAGTTGATACAGGATTCTCTGCCCCCTTTTAAGATTGAACATGGGACCCCAGTTTTCCGAGGCTTGGGCAAGTTCATGAAGGGAGCACCGTGACCTTTTGCCCTGAGCTGGAATGACTGCATTCATTCTTTTGTCAATAACACTCATTAATGATGAAAACGTGTCTCTATTTGCCAAGTCCTGGCTAAATGTAATTCTCAAGACCTAATGCCCCTAGATAAAAGAGCCCACTTAGAGACTCCCCAGTTAGTTTAGTTCTTTCCCCCTTCCAGAAGCTCTGGTGCTTTTTACTTCTTCTGTATTCCTTTCTAACTTCTAATAGAAAATCCGATCTTACCACTAATCTGTGGTCCATGGGTTCATTCTTCGAATCCCTGAGACCAAGGACCTACTGAGGAGTGAAATTCTGATAATCATATTTGGGGGCTCCTGTCCAGGATTGAAGATCCGTGGTAAGCAATGAGACCACTTCCCCCTCTATCCTGCTTTTCTCTATAGTTATAATAATGGAGACTAATAATTTTGATGCCTGTCAGCCGGTTAATGTGTATAGTGTGGCTGCTGACCTCCAGCTCACAGGCAAAAGGCTGTTGGGGAACAAACTTTCCAGTTCCCCTTGGCTCCAGAAAGGAGTCGAAGGGAATGTTAAAAGATTTTTGAAACTATTCTGTATTTAATCCTTTTGTCTGTTTAAGAGCCAAGCAAAGAGGTAGCACCCAGAGGCCCCAGGGTCCCCAGCAATGGTTCTGACCCCAGGACATGGGAGGGCCATCTGAAAATCGTGTTCTCCCAGCTTTTACTATCTTTTCTTCTCTTCTATGGTCCCAAACTTTTCTGATTTATCTCTAGAATCTCTACAGACCTCTTCAGCTTGTCTTTCTCTCCTTGTAGTTTACATCTTTGTTTGAATGTTGGTAAAGGAATGCTCTTATCCTAGTTAAGTTGGTAGGACTCATTCTGGTATTTTTCAAATGTTGTTAAGTGTGCTTCAGATGTTGTAGGTATGTCATAAGATCGTTTTTACTGCCTTTCATTGCAAAATTAAATTCAATTGGCATTTGCACGTGTCTAAGAAAAAAAGCCTAAACCATGTTAACTACAAGTCAGCTCCAAACAAAAGGAAAAAGACTCCCTTACACGGCTTCTCTGGGCAACTAGAAGCCTGTGAAGGGAAGCCCAGGGCAACTCCCCAAGGCAAAAATTTTCCTAAACCCTCAGCTACAGTTATAAATTAAGAAAGGCAATGAAAATAACTCTGGCTAATTAATTTTTTCTGGTATATTGGCGTAAATGGAAGAGTTCAGAGTCATTCTGGGTTTCTCTAAGACTTTGCCTAGTTGTAGCTAATTATGATGCAAATTTTAAAGTGTCTCTCAACCCTGAATTTAATTATTGTTGCCTTTCCAACTTTTTGGGAAAGAAAGGGAGGGTGAAAAGCATAGCATTTAAAACCTGCTTGTGATAAAAAGCCTATTTTCCTTTGTTACTGAAAATTTAGAAGAAGCTTATAGAAATAATGAAAGGTTAAATGTGCAAACACCGCACGGCCATTTTCTCCAGGATGGGGCTCATCCCCACTTTAATTAATACTCTGGGGCAGGTGCAGAAAGGGACAGAGTTGGCATCAGCTGGGACCCGCTCCCTGATGCCTGAATTCTTAGGCTGTGCTGCTGGCAAGTAATAAGCACAGAAGAACCAGTGGGAACTAAGCGCTACACTAGTAAGAGTGGCTAATTCCAGACAAGTGCCAGGGCTGAGGAAGCCACTCTCCTCAAGGTTTCTTCCCCAAGCAGTAGAAGGATGCTTCCTTTTGTTTGGTGGAAGGCTTCTTGTGTTGGTCAGAGGATGCTTTGACAACATAGGAATACGAGGTGGGATTGATTAAGATGCTGGACGTTTGTTCTTTCCCACAGGTAATGTTCTCTTGCCTGGTGGGACCTCCATCAGGTGGGACCAGGCTCCCAGATACCTGATTTTTCAGCCTGTGCTGCCGGAACACTCCGCTGGGGTGTATTCTGAAGCACTGGGACATGTTTGATCCCCAGATGCTGAAAAGGGAATGTATGTTTTTCTCCTGCACCCACGCCTGGCCTCAGTATCAACTCTCCACTGGTGAACAATGGCCTTCAGAGGGTACTCTTAATTATGACACCATTTTTCAGTTAGATACTTTTTGTAAAGAAGAAGAGAAGTGGTCTGAAGTGCCCTATGTGCAAGGTTTCTTTTTCCTCAGGGACAACCCCTAACTGTGTAAAACCTGTCAGATAGATTAAGCTCTCCTGGCTGTAGTAACTTCCCCAAATGGTCAGGGATTCCCAAGGGAGATGCTGTCACAACCTAGTTCAAACCCAACATCTACTTCTCCTGCACCTTCCTCTGTGCATTCAGGAAATCCCAGGAGAGAGACTATGTCAAGAGTTTCTTCTGGCCCTCTTGGGACCCCTAGAAGGTAACCATATCCTTCTTTGTGTTCCTTGGTTGAGAATGCGGGTGATGAAAGGGGAAGTGTGCGAGTATACACTCCATTTTCTCTGGCAGATTTGAAGCAAATTAAGGTTGATTTGGGAAAATTTGCTGACGACCCTTACAAGTACATAGATGTTCTCCAGGGGTTAGGACAAAGCCTTAACCTCTCTTGGAGAGATGCAATGCTACTACTAGATCAAACTTTAACTTTTATTGAGAAAAATGAAGTCTTAGAGGAAGCTAGAAAGTGAGGTGATTTGTGGTTCATGTCCAATACTAATGGCAGTATGTCTCCTGAGGAAAGGCACAGATACCCCACGGGAAGACAGGCAGTTCCCTTGAAGGATCCTGAATGTGACCCTGAGAAACAAGGTGACTGGTGGCATAAACATTTTCTAACGTGTAGCCTGGATGGTTTACACAATCCAAGAAAAGACCTGTAAACTCTTCTAAGTTGTCTACCCTTTACCAGGAGCAAAATGAGAGTCCCTCAGCCTTTCTTAAGTGGCTTAGGGAGGCGATGAGAAAGCATACTCAGTTGACACCTGATTCCTTAGAGGGCCAAATTATTTTAAAAGATATATCACTCAAGCAGCCCCAGACCATTTAAAGAAAACTCCAGAAATTGGCTCTAGGCCCAGAATATAACCTGGAGAATCTTCTTAAAATGGCCACTGTGGTCCTTTATAATAGAGATCAAGAGGAAACGAAGGAAAAAGAGAGAAGGGATAAAAAAGAATGACAGCTCTAGTAATGGCACTCCAACAAACAGGCACCTTTCGGGGGCAGAGGGAAGCCAGAGGAGCTAAGAACAAGCGCTTCGAATGTGGTCAGACTGCCCATTTCAGGAAAGGAAGCGCCTTTTGGGCAAGCCACCAGGCCCCTGTCCAGAGTGTAAGGGTGATCACTGGAGGGTGGCCTGTCCCCAGAGGGGAAGACCTCCTGGGACAGCGATCCCATCAGTGCCCAAACTGGAGTGAGGGTGCCCAGGGCAGATTCTCATGGCTCAAACTTGTGTCATCACCCCTCAAGAGCCCCGGGTTTGCCTCATAGTGGAGGGCCAGAAGACAGAATTTATTCTGGACACTGGAGCAACCTTTTCTGTACTCCTCTCTAACACTGGTCTTTTATTCCCCAAATCTGTAACTATACAGGGGCTGTCTGGAAAGCCAATTACCAAATTTTTCTCTCAGTCTTTAAACTACAATTGGGGTGACTGGCTGTTCTCTCATGCCTTCCTAATCATGCCTGAAAGTCCTACTCCCCTTTTGGGAAGAGACATACTAATTAAAGTGGGAACAACCATTTATATGAATATGGGACAGGAACCTATACTATGCCTTCCCTTATTAGAAACAGAAATTAACCCAGAAGTGTGGGCTTATCAAGGGACAGGTGAGAAGAGCAAAATATGCTCAACCAGGCCAAATTAAGTTTAAAAAATCTCACCATTTATCCCAATCAAAAGCAATATCTTCTTAGAGCAGATACTAAGAAGGAACTACTACCTATAATACAGAATCTAAAGTGACAAAAATTATTGATACCTTGCAATAGCCCATGTAACACCACTATTTTGGGAGTGCCAAAGCCAAATGGAACTTGGAGACTAGTCCAGGACCTCTGCATTATGAATGAAGCAGTCATTCCTCTCCATCCTATAATTCCCAATCAGTATACATTATTATCTCAAATCCCTAAAACAGCTGCCTGTTTCACAGTCTTAGACTTAAAAGATGCCTTCTTTTTTGTTCCTCTTCATGAAAACTCCCAATACCTTTTTGCTTTTAAAGACCCTTCTGACTCTAACATCCAGCTCACATGGACTGTGTTACCCCAGGGATTTAGGGACAGCCCTCACTTGTTTAGACAAACCATTCATGCTCTGCCCAAAATGACAGTTATTCATTGTAAGGGACACTAAAAGACCTTAGATAAGATTTCTGAAAGTAACCAACTTACTAATAAAGAGGCTAAAATCGCAGCACAGAAGGGAATAATTCCCCTTGTGGCACTCCTTATTTGGAAGAAATCACTTAAGAATCATGCACCCTTATATACCCAAAGGAGAAAGAAGGAGCTTTATCCAAAGACTATTCACTACTTCCATCAGGCTGGCTACAAAAATAGAAGTGGACTTTTGCTATTACCTGCCACAAGCCAGTGGAAAATACTTAGAACTTTATATCAGACTTTTTTTTGACACTGAAAGTACCTATCAAATGGCTAAAGCTTGCTTTAATGAAAAAACTTATTTAAAACCATAAAACAAATAACAAGGATTTGTAAGGTATATCAGAAAAACAACCCTTTAACTCACCATCTAGCTCCCCCAGATATAAAGAAACAAGGTAAATATCCAGGTAAAGATTGGCACATGGATTTCACTCACCTCCCTAAAGTACATGGTATACAATATTTACTATTATTTGTGGATTTTTTTTACTAATCGGATTAAAGCAGTCCCTTGTAAGACAGAAAAGGTCCAAGCAATTATAAAGGCTTTAATACATGAGATTATCCCCAGGTTTGAACTTCCTCCGAGTTTTCAATGTAATAATGAACTGGCCTTCAAAGCAGCTGTTACACAGGGAATATCTAAAGCCCTAGACATAAAATATCATCTACACTGCTCTGGAAGGCCCCAGTCCTCTGGGAAGGTAGAAAAAATGAATGATAAAATCAAAGGACAATTATGAAAGCTAACTCAAGAAACTCATCTCCCTTGGACTAAATTACTTTCCATTCTTCTCCTTAGAATAAGAAATTTACCTCAGAAACTCAATTGTAGCCCATTTGAATTATTATATGAAAGACCCTTTTTAGCTAATGATTTATTATTAGATCAAGAAACTAAAGAATTAATAAAACATATTACTTCTTACCTAAATTTCAACAAATCCTTAAAAACCTCCCAACTACATTTTCACATTCAACACTAAAAGAACTTTTCTCTCCTGGAGATCTAGTCATGATCAAAACTCTTCCCTCTAATTCACCTTCCCTAACCCCAATTTGGGAAGGTCCCTTTTCCATTATCTTGTCTTCTTCTACAAGTGTTAAAGTTATGGGAATAAATTCCTGGATACATCATTCACGAGTAAAATCCTAGAACCCATCACCTTCCACAGAAGCAGACCAAGAAGAGAATCAACTACAGTCCACTTACAGTTGTAAGCCTAAAGAAGATTTGAAATTATTATTTAGAAGACAGCAAGAAAAGTGTTACTACAGTTTTCTCTCAAAATCAACCCCCTCCTCTCATTTATTCTAACCTTACCTTTTAATGTACTAATCAGATTTATGTCTTTCAGAGATAATATCATCAAACCACAAACAGTAAAAAGGGTTCCAGTCCAGATGCAAACCCCTGGATCACCGCTCACCTGAAAAAAATGCTAACTACCCCCCTTCTGTTAATATAGAGTTCCCTCATTCCAGCCTGAACAAGGGACCCCAGTTTTCTGAGCCTAGGTAATTTCATGAAGAGAATCCACTAACATTTTACACCAAGCTAGAAGAATCAATCTAAATGTCCATTTACTGTGAACCCTGGTCAACCTCCTCTGAGGAACTTCTAACTGCTTCCCCAATATCACCATCCATTTTCAGCAGGAAGCAGTTTGGAGCGGTCAGCACCCCTTTTCCCTAACAGCAGTTAGAGCTTCTATTCAGAGAGGGAGGATTGATACAGGATTCTCCCCCCCAATTCAAGGTTGAACAAGGGACCCCAGTTTTCCTAGGCTTGGGCAAGTTCATGAAGGGAACACCCTGACCTTTTGCCCTGGGCTGGAGGGACTGCATTCATTCTTTTGTCAATGACGCTCTATTTGCCAAGTCCTGGCTAAATGTAATTCTCAAGACCTAATATCCCTAGATAAAAGAGCCCACATAGAGACTCCCCAGTTAGTTTAGTTCTTTCCTCCTTCCAGAAGCTCTGGTGCTTTTTACTTCTTCTGTATTCCTTTCTAACTTCTAATAAAAAAATCCTATCTTACTACTGATCTGTGGTCCGTGGGTTCATTCTTTGAATCCCTAAGACCAAAGACCTACTGAAGAGCGAAATTCCAGTATAATAGTGATGTCATTGGCTATATTCTTGACTCTCCTCATGGACATAATTTATTTATTTATTTATTTATTTATTTATTTATTTATTTATTTATTTATTTTTTGAGACAGAGCCTCAAGCTGTCACCCTGAATCGAGTGCCGTGGCATCACAGCTCACAGCAACCTCCAATTCCTGGGTTCAAGCGAGTCTCCTGCCTCTGCCTCCCAAGTAGCTGGGACTACAGGCACCCACCACAACGCCCAGCCATTTTTTTGTTGTTATTGTTGCAGCCGTCATTGTTGTTTGGCGGGCCCGGGCTGGATTCGAACCTGCCAGCTCAGGTGTACGTGGCTGGCACCTTAGCCCGTTAAGCCACAGGCGCCGAGCCTCATGGACATAATTTAAATTCTCCCTCTGTAGGTCGAGAGTCTCCCACCCAATCTCATCCCAGGTGTCAGGCTGGAGCTCACCTAGGCCTTACTGTCTATCCCCCAGGGGAAGGTGTGGTGGGACATGAACTAACCCTAGACAGGGTAGTGTATTCTACCCCCACTTCTGCTGTGTCCCTGCTCTCAGGAAGCTACTGCTAAGTAAGACAGAATGGGACCCTTCTCTTCTCCTCCACACAGACCTTATGCTGTTCTCTAGGGTGGCACCCTCTGATTAGTTTTTCAGGTTCTCCTTTCAGTAAAACACTTTTGGGCCCAGACAGATGTATATGCTTATATACTCATAAATCATACACGTACAGTGCTCTGCTAATATGTCATCCTGAAGACACATGCACGCTACAGTGATGTTTCAGAAGTATGAGGTAAAAATGTCAGTAGGAAAAGGAATTCAATCATCTTTTGTTCATGCGTCCCAACAGATCATCTTGGCCTCCCCTGACACCACCACCCCCAACCACCACTCTGTAGGAAGAGTATTCTGGACATCCCACCTTTGTGAGAGGTTTGCACACAGCATAACCCCAGAGTGGTTCCATCGACAGGAGTGGGAGCCTCCATTCTCCGCAGAATAGCGTCACCCCAGATCAGAGTCAGCTTAAAGAATGTACTACATGTGCATGAGGGCTCCATGCTCGGAAGGGCCTCATGCTTGATCAATTCTCAGATGTTGCCATCTTGAAAGTCTTAATTTCGTCTCTGAAATTATGCTTCATAAACAAAGTCCATTGGGACGATGGAGCGTGTGTATGTGTGCGCGCGCACGCACACACAGGAAATGCACACAATGTGGGCGTCCACTGGTGATGCTTCCTGAGCACAGGACTTCCAGTGGAAGCGCCATGTGTGGGAGTACAGCAAGACTCAAAGTAAGCACAAAGGAGAGTGTGTTCTGAAGCCACCTGCTTCCAGAGAGTGATGGAATGCACACATTTCAAGAAGTCAAGTACAAACAATTCAGTTCTGTGCAGTGTTTTCACCATTCTGGTAAGAATGAACTACCCATGCATGCACGAGATAGGAGAACCAAATTGTATCATTCCCGTGATTCCGCATACAGGCTCTTATATTTATATTTAAAACTAGCATTATTCAATATAAAGATGAATGGGAAAATGTGTACTAATAATTTAAAACTTTAACTTTTCTTTCCTTAAAATGGCATTAAGGCACAAAGTATAGCACATTAAAAAACACCATGTTAAGCTGAGAGAGAGCAGGTATGAAAGAAAAACATGGTCTATGTTGGCACCTTTAATGCACTTTTTCTCTCAAGCTTTTTGAACTAAGTGCCCCATGTATTTCTTTTTCTCCATAACCAGCTCTGCCCCTGGTCCTCTCATCTGTCTCCAACATGACGGATGTATCTGTATCAGGAGTGAGTTCACCCCATGCCCTTCTCTCCCTGGAAGAAGGAGAGACGACTTCAATCTTCCCTAAGAAATTATTTATCCTTTCTAGACTATGGTTAATCACACTCAGTTGATGCATGCTTTATATTTTATTCATTCATTCAACAAGTATTTGTGTATTTTATCAACTTAAATGTAAATAATATAATGTTAAACATTTGCTCAAGAGAATTGGTACTTGTTTTACCCTGTTTCTGACACAGCAGAAAATTCCTGCTGAAAGGTCAGCATCTCAGTTCAAAAGAATACTACTATTGAAACTCAAGGCTTGAGCTCTGGAGGAACTACCCTTCAGAATTCTTCATCCAAGCCCAGAAGCTAATGATTTCCAGAGGTGGCCACAGCAAAGAATTCATAGTAACATTGATCACTGGGTCAAGGACCACATCAAGACGAGAAGGTTACCAGTTCCAAATATTGCAGAGGTGAAAAGGTCATTCTTGTAAATATCCTATCCTTCACATTCAGAACACCATGGTACGTGCTTTGTCATAATTTGGTGGGCCACTAGCTGTCACCAAGGAAGACTCCATTCAGGTGAAACTCTTCCGCCCCCACTAGCCAGGTGTCACTTTTATAGATTGGTTGACACTTTTTTTCTGGGAGTAAACATGGGTCAGGTTTTTGCCTCTGGAATGGACTAAGTCAATGGTTCACAAAGTATAGTCCTGAGATCCTCCTGGTGGGTTCATGCAATTAAAATTATGTTTGTAATAATACTGAAATGTTATTTGCCCTTTTCACTCTCCTTTCACGAATGTAGTGTGGTTTTCTAGGTATTACATGACATAGAAATTCAATCTGATGACTAATAGAATGGATGTCCTTGTATTTTGAAAATTTCTCAGTTTTAATGTCCAAATATGGTTAACATTTTAGATATATCTTGGATAAACCAGGGCTATCCGGAGTCATCATTAATTTTAGGAATATAAAGGGGTCCTAAGACTAGGAAGTTTGAGAAGTGCTGGCCTAGGTGAAGCAGGTATCCATTATCTTTTTTATGTCTTCAAAGATAAGACTACCCTCTCTTTTCCAGATAATTCATTCCCACAGTCCCAGTAATTACCAATCTGTTCCTTATAACTAAGGAGGGCTGCTGTGTCAATGGCCAATGAGCAGATAACTACTAATTTGGCCTTGGTCGTTTGCCACACAGAAAACGAAAGGTATATATATACCCACAGGGCTTTGTAGAGTGACTCTTTATGCCACATAAGCCACAAACTACCTTGAGTATAATTAACAGATTTTTGAACATCTTTGCACAAAGAAGGATCCAGTATATATTCATATTTTAAACATATTTTAAAAATTTTACCTGGTTTCCCCAACCCCCAAAAAGAAATCGGTTGAATAACTTGCATCTGACAGAGTATATCCTCAGAAAAGGAAATCTCTACTACCTCCTAAAGAATGTCTTCAACACACACAAGAAACTTTTCATGAGCACATCTGGTATTTAATATGTACCTGTTATAGAGCAGCCGATGCTTTTACCTTTTTATGAACTATGAGTCATTCCCCTGCCCTGGAGAGGGTTTTCTGAGCTTCATAAATATTGATTATACTCCCTAAATTCTAACAGGTGGTTTCCTCAAATATGAATAATACTGCTAAACCTCACCCTTTATTTTCTATATTTAGTCAATGTATTTGTTGACATGGAAAAAGAGATATTCCATGTAGATGAATAATCCCAACAAAGCTTAGCCACCTAAAATCCCAAGACATTTATTCATTCAAAAACATTCCTGGACCATGAGCCAGGGACTGTGCTGGGCCTTGAGACTATAGTGACAAATTAAGTCAAATCTGCCCTTAAAATTTCTCAAATCTAATACATCGTCAATATAATTTGTCCTAAAAATTTACTTCAGTCATCTCAGAAGTGGTTTATGTGAAAAAAGTATTAGAACTTATAATTTAATGTTTACTTTATTTTTGTGTATGTTTTATGATGTAAACAATGCATTCATTTAGTAGCACATATATAAATTATAAATAAATAAGAAAACACATCTATGAGAGTGAATTGGTTTTTTGTTTTTTTGGAGACAGAGTCTCACTCACTAACCCTGGGGTTGAATGCCATGGTATCATAGCTCACAGAACCTCAAAATCTTTGGGCTCAAGCGATTCTTCTGCCTCAGCCTCCCAAATAGCTGGAGGCACCTACCGCAGCACCTGGCCAGTTTTTTTTTTTTGGTGTTTGTTTTTTTTTTAGAGATGGGATCTCGCTCTTGCTCAGGCTGATCTTGAACTCCTAAACTCAAGCAATCCACCTGCCTCAGCCTCCCAAATTGTTAGAATTATAGGTGTGAGCCACCACACCTGGCCAGTACCCCCAAATTTTTGCTGATAGGATTTGCAACTTACAAAGCCTAGAGACATTGATCGAACACATGCTGCTAGACCTTCCTTTTTAAAAAAAGACTCAGTCATCCTCATGAACACTTCCTGGGTTGCTCAGCAGCTGCCTAGAAGTTCATCGAAAAATGATCTACGTTTTTATCAGGCAGAGCTGTCAGAGAATTAGAGATTAGATCAACTGGAACCTTTTATTGTACAAAAGAATGAAGATCCAGAGCCCTAAATGGGTTGCCTAAGCAATTTCCCAGTTTGGGAAGGTATTGGTATTTTTCAAAAATGATTGTGAGTCAGCATCACACCAGGTAAAGCCTTGTGAAAATGCAGGATCTTGGGCTAAGGATACAGATGTTTTTGGTCAGAATCTTCTGGCTTATTATTTTCTGAAAACAATCATATGATTGGAAAGCCATGAGAGTTGGATCCCTGGATGATTCGCAAGCATCTTATGATTGGAGAACCAGGGAGTTGGAAGATGGAGACTTGTCCAAGGTCTCCCTGAGAGCTCTCTCCTTCCCACACATTGTCTCAGCTTTTAGGAGCAAGGACTGTGGTACTGGGTACCACAATGATGCCCTCAGGGCTTTCCAGATGTGCAGAGTTCTTTGACCTGATATAAATAGCTATGGATTGCGAATTTTGCAAATTCTGGGGCTGCTTTCTTAGGGCTTGTTTTTGATTCTTCTTCTGATGTAGGGCTGTTTGCCAACATTTCTTGCTGCCTTCAGTGTGATTGCAACTAATCTCTCTGACCTCCTTCCTTGGTCCCCTCCAATATTCATTCTGCTTTTAATTCATTGTGGGCTGAGAAACTAAACAAATGGGCTTGTTAGGAGCGCATGTTAATTAAGAGTCAATCAGACATAGTTAAAGTGCATTGATTTGTGACCGGTGTTTCCGATGCTTGGAGCCTGTTTTGCTTCCTTCCTCCTTCTCAAGCTGAATTCCAGAAGGCTGAGGTTGAGGGACGTCTGACCTCTGGTTAAGTGGGACACCAGGATATTTACTTTCTTGTCACATTTCACTGCTGTCAAAGCTCAGAGAGTCTGGTGGGCCCCCGGAGAAGCCAATGTGCTTAATGATTCAGGACACCTGGGTCTGACCTGCTCCTCCTCCATTTCTCTAGGCTCAAAGTGATTTACAGAAAGAACAGGAAGAGGGGACAGGGTCCAGGAAGCAGGAGGAAGGGCCCGTTCTCCAGCGTGGACTAGGAAGTAGGAATTGGTTTTTCTGAGAGACATACTAATTTCCAGTTCAAAAAGGGTCTAGGTCTGTCTCCCTGTAATTGCTGCTGGAAAACTCAGCCATGACCCCCACAAGGGCTAATCTGGCTGGGGGTGAGGCTGTTTACAGATAGGTGTGGGGGAGTGAAGGGGCATCTTTAGCCTAGACGGCATGATCCATATATTTAACATTAAAGTTCATTCCAGACAAAAAATAACGCTATTTGTTTAAAACACCTTCAATGTATAATAATATTTTTAGCATTTAAGTTCTATGTGGCTGTGGTGCTATTGTTAAATGACATCGGGACAATTACAAAGGTCATGAAATTTTAATCTTCATCTTGTATTAGAAAATAAAAATTAATTATCCTTACAACACTCCAAGGTCCTTCCCCCTTCCTTCATTATATATAAATATACAATCTTTTTAATGGATAAAGCTTTTTTGTCTTTCCAAAGTTATAAAATGATAAAAATAAAAGCAAACAGGAACCCAAAGTTAATGTTACTTTATTTCATGTGGTTCTGTGCTTCTTGTGAGCTAATGTCTTGTTTTTTCAGAAAAAAAAAATAATGTCTTTAGCTAATATCCCAGAAAAGGGCACGCATGACTGAAGATGAAGTGTACGTTTATTTCAGAAAAAAAAAAATGGGATTTTGCAAAGAAGCAAAAAGCAAAAGGTACTTGTATGCAGGGAGGGATCATACTGATCTACTTTCAATGCTTAATTACAAATCTGCTCCAACTAATTTCCTTATTGTGCCCACAGCTGCTATTCTTTTGTCACCAGTTTATTTTTCTTTGTAAAGCTGAAAGGCATCAAGGTTTGCCCTGAAAGTCATCAGAAGCAAAAGTGAGGTCCCAGATGCCTCATTACTGGTCTCATTTGCAGGCCTATTTGGTTGTTTATGTCTTGCATTCAAATCATTATTTTGTTCAAATCTTCTTTTGTTTTGGAAATGATTTTAGGACACTGAAATGCTTTTATCACTCAACCATTGGCCTTTCTGGGTAATAGCAACATCATGATTTAATCAACATCACAATTTGCAAATACTCTCTGGGCAGGTCTTGTTTAGTAAACATCAAAAAGTTCAGAGCTCCAAAGACATTCAAAATGACACAGGGGTTTGATTATCTTTGTTGGAAAGTAAAAAATGTTGATCATATAAAATCATACTGATTTTAGAAGATTTTTCATCTGTAAGTTTTAATGTCATATAGAATGGTTTAGAACTTGTAAGAACTTTGCTTTCTCAGTCAGGAGGATCAGATGATAAAACTTGGTGAGGAGGGCTGTTGTGGGTATTAGTAAAATGCATTATACTGCAAACAACATGACAGAAAGGTTAAACACTCATTCTCAGGAGTCAGAGAGACCTAAGTTCAAATCCAGTTCCCAAATAGAAAAAAGAAATGAGTAGCATCTGACTTCTAAAGCTGTGATGAAAATTCTATTAGCTAACACTTGGAAATATCTAGTCAAGAAAAATAAGCATGCAATCAACTGAATAAACAGGAGCTATTTATTTGTTTCTTGGGAGAAGAAGGGCTAGCTGTTTAGCTGAATATTTGTTTCCTTTTTGGATAATAACGTATTGTGGGAAAAAATGTAAGCTGGTCTCAAGTGAAAATTATTATGCGTAGTATTAACTGCTCTAAGTAGGGTGACCATATAATTTGTGGTCCAAACCAAGACACTTTAATATTGAAAATGTACACTATTAATAATTATGCTAGGACAATAGACATATATCAGGACCTTTCTAGGCAAACCATAAGCTATTCATACCTTGCTATAAGGAACCTCAAACTAAAAAAATTATTAGCAGCAGAGATAACTTTGGCATTAGATATTTTCTATTTCAATGCTCCAGTTTTACAGATGAGGAAAATAAAGTCCAGAGCAGTGAAGTGACTTTCCCAAGGTCACACAGTCAATAATGGAAAATCTGGTCTGTAATTCCAGTGTTTAATTGTGACTCCAGTGACTATTTCAAAACATAACTGTTTTCAATGTTTTTGACAAGGTGAGGAACTATTCTCTTCCTATTTCTCCGTCTGAAAGAACCCCAGTCATTCCACTCTCCCTTTCCCCTCACCCTGACATGGGAACAGATGACAGCCTATACAAAACAACCTTCTTAGAAAAGCCTTGAAATTTTCCTAACCTAAATCCTTCATGCTCTTGTTAAAAGCTATTTTTCCCTTTTGATTCATTCAGTCATGGGCTGAGAGAGAAAAAGAACAACTGTTCCCTCCCTTCTATAAAGGAAGTTCTTTTAGGTCACTCTTGATCATTCCTTGTTCCATTTTTCTTGGGATCAAAGAGTTAAATTTCATTCTTAACCAGTACACTGCCTTCTCAAGTGATTTTTCTAAAACATTGTCATCACACTTTTGTATCTAAGACGCCTGGAAATTGCACATGTGAATATATGTCCTTAATTCCTTTTAATTATATAGGACAGGTAATATTATCATGACTAGATCTCAGAAGCTCTTATTTCAGGTGACTTTGTTGCCATGGTTAGACAAGGCAAATATTCTATAGACAGGATTTGACTTTAAGGAGAGGAGGGAGCCAGATGATCAGAAATTATAGGTGTCAGGCCTTCCTAAGGTATGTCACCAGCCTCTCTCTTTAATGAAGACTACATTTTATAAAAACGCTTTCATGCAAATGCAAATTTATATAGGTTGTTTATTTAGACTCTTGCTTTTGTCCATTAATCTTGTTGTTCTATCCTCTCTGTTTTTTGCTTTGAAAGGGATAACACGGTTATTCAGTCATATCTCTCTGGGTCTTATAGTTTGCCATGCCCATAAAGATGACAGAGGTGCATTTCCCAGCAGCAGCCTTCCACTTCCCAGCCTGTTTGTGTTGAAGGAGACGAGACACCAAACCAATGCTAAGGGATGGGCCCAGGCTGTCCTCCGGGGTGCACAGACAGCCATGAAACTTCCAGAGCCTAACTGTCCATCCTCTGTATGGAACAGCCACTTAAAAGTGATCCTAACACACTGCTTCTCTGCGGTGTGTTAGTTAAACGCATAGGTTTATCTCTGAGGGCTAAAATATGTGGGGATATTTCCACATCTCCTGTTGAAAGCTCAGATTTTGAAAGAAGGGGCTAAGATATGCAGATGACAAACTGTGTATTTACTTAGTTAGAAATGATTAAAATTCAAAACTATGCATGGTTTTGGGCAAGTTACTTACCTGCTTTCTGCCTCA
Source organism: Perodicticus potto (assembly GCA_963574655.1). Lineage (NCBI taxonomy): Eukaryota > Metazoa > Chordata > Mammalia > Primates > Lorisidae > Perodicticus > Perodicticus potto. The sequence continues at coordinate 9,627 of CAUYRH010069340.1, read as the reverse complement.
CTTTCTCTATCTATAAATTAGGAGTGATAAGAGTATCTGTCTTGGCCAGGTGTGCTGGCTCGCACCTGTAATCCTAGCACTCTGGAGGCTGAGGCAGGAGGATCACTTGAGCTCAGGAGTTTGAGACAAGCCTGAGCAAGAACAAGACCTCATCTCTAACAATGGCCAGGTGTTGTGGTGGGCACCTATAGTCCTAGCTACTCAAGAAAATTGCTTGAGCCCAAGAGTTTGAGGTTGCTGTGAGCTGTGATGCCACAGCACACTACCAAGGTGATAAAGTGAGACTCTGTCTCAAAAAAAAAGAAAAGAGAGTGTCTGTCTCATAGGATTGCTATGTAGAACCAATGCAAAGAGGCATGTAATTCACTCAGCACAGTGACTGGTGCATTGGAAGAACAATAGAAATTTTAACAGCGATTTTATTTTTTATACAGTAATGAAAGAATCGCTTCTCGGCCTTTTGGCTAAGATCAAGTGTATACAGTAATGAAAGATATCTGACATGTATATTACATATTGTATATTATATTATACATATTATACTGCATATACTATATAACATATCATTATATGTATAAAGAAATGTTTTAATAGAACACAAGGATCAAGCAGCAGAGAAGTTCAGGCTGTGGTTAAAGCCAGTAATAGTGGGTGGCGAGGACAATGGTTTAGGGAACTGAGTAGCATGCACATTAGGAGAGAGAGAAAATGCTTCTTGAGACACGTGACTCCACATGGCTAAAAAACAGTAACGACAGTAAAAGAAGAACAGAATGGACAGTAAAAGAAGAACATACTCAAAAATGCCAAGACAATCTGGATCATGTGGATTCAACTGACAGGAGAGGCTGGCCTCTAGTCTGATAAGATGGCCCTCTCTCTGTAGCAAGATCTTGCAGCACATCTTGTGAAGAGTTGCCTAAGGGATCCTCAGGGTTCCTCCCCACACCACCAGGCTTCCCTCCATAGTGAGGTCAGCAAGCAAAATGTCTGCCTGTACATCAGACAGTCACATGGTCCTCTACACCCTCATCCACAGAAAAACTACAGCCTATGTGTTTATGAAGACCCCAGGGCCCTCATGCATCTGGTTTGCAACCACAGAGCTGGAAAGCAGAGCCACCAGGCCATGCTACACATTGGGCTGCCATCCAGCAGCCAGGAGGATCAGAGCAGGCTCAAGTTTCATGGCTAGGGACTGGGGCCCTCCAGGTAAATTCCAACTGGTCCATTTCATGTGAAATCTTCCAGCTTGACCATGAGTCACTGACCTCCGGCGAGACCGTTTAACCTCCATTACTTGGTTTATATTGGTAATATTTACATTGGGAACTTGATTAAAGCTGACCTTTGGTGAAAACTGAATCCACTATGTATTAGAAAACCCTCCAGCTTCTCCAGGCAGTGTCAGGAGTCATCTGTTTCACGTCTTCCCTAATTGGCCGACTGGCCTCCATTCCGCCTGCATCCATCTCTCCAGCTGGATTTGTGCAATGCTTTCCATTTGGTTTTGTGTCTTTGTCCCCTACTAGCATATTTAAAAGTTAACTAGGCTAAGAGACGCTGCTTGATTGAGGTTGAGGACAGAGTTAGTTCAGAAAAGACACTAAATATCCCCGGGCCTTTCTGCTCTTAGGAACCCTTCCCAGTGTGTGTGATTCAGATATTCCAGATCCCACTTTCACAAGGACAACTGAGCCCCAGGGAAGAAAGGCAGTGGTCATTGGCTCAGGATTAAACTTCTCTTACTACCTGAAAATTTTATTTGTATTGCTTTTCAGATCAATGTATCCATAAAATTGAAGGGGAGGCTACTTGACAAAATGTTTGTTTATTGACATGTCCAGAAATAATGGCTCTTTCTCTCCACTGACTCAGGTCAGCAAGTATTTATCAATTACCTCCTTAAAATGCTGAATGGCCTAGGAGTGGATATACCTGTCAGGAATTTTAAATCTGAGGGAGGAGTGTATGTGTGTGTGTTGGGGTGGAAACACAGGCAGGAATCATGTGTGAACACACAGAAGGTCAATAACAATGTAAGACCCAGGTGATGAAAACTCTATTGGCCTGTGTATCCAGAGACCTGGCTCTGCCATGAGCTAGCTTTAGAGTCCTTAGTAAGTCACACAACCTCCTGGGCTTCCAAGGACTTCCAGTGAAGAGGAAGCCTTGGCCCAGTTGGTAAATTTGGTAAATCTCAACTTGACAATGTGCTGTGACCCCAGCAATATGGAACAACAACACAAGGAAAGTTACAAGCCTGAGTGTAATGAGTTGCAAATGCAGAAGTGGAACACTGGTAGATGGAGGATGTAGGCACCAGGAAGAGAGTGACAGCACAGAGCAGGGTCAATCTGGGGACCCTAGTGCCTTGGGCTTATGGTTCCTGCTGTAGCTGTAGGAAGTCCGAGGCACTGAAGGTGCACCCTTCCCTGTGAGATGGCTTCCATTTTGCAGAAAGCAGGGGTATACCTTTCAATTATGGAGTGTTTTTCCTATGTCTTAACCATGCAGTTTCGTGACATTCTCACCCTAAACCTGTGAAACTGGCATTATTATTTCCATTTTCCAGATGAAGTTGGAAGCTGAGAGGGTTAACCTCCTTTGTTCACACTGAGGATAGAACCAGGTTGTGAACCTAGTTTTGTCTCTTCTGAAGCCTGTGCTATTATTCCTGAGCTGGGTACAGACACGGCCTCCAGGATTCCCCCAGCGAGTCAGCCCAGAGTCGCACAAGGCAGCCACATTCAGGGAGGCAGAAGCGGACGAAAGCTATTACCTCACTTAGCCTGAGCACCATGCACTGGAAAAGCATAAGGTGCCTGGGTATCCAATCTATCCTCCTGCAAAATGAAGGGCCCGAGCCTCTTCAGAAGTCAGGAACAAACCAAACACCTAAAAAGAAATAAAAGGGATGTGCATAGCAACGAGTTAAAAGACTGTGACAAGAGGAAGAGAGGCCACCACAAACTGAAAACTCTTTAGGGCACTGACGCCTTATTTTTGAACCCATGAGGGTGTTGGGTGCACCTCACAGAAGGTTAGGGGATTCCCTCTGTTCCTGGTCCTAGCAACAGCAGAAGAGGTAATCCAAAGAAACAATAAATGTTTGAGGTTGCAGGTATGCTGATTACCCTGATTCAATCATCACACAATGTATACGTGTATCAAAACATCACATTGCAAGCCACGAATATGTACCATTATTATGTGTCAATTGAAAATAAAATAAAATTTAAAGAAGAAGAGGTAGTGACCCCTTTACAAGTCAATCTGACCATACTTTCCCGGGAAACCCTTCCCTCGGGGCAGGACATTCCAAGTGGCGTTCACGACACCCCTGCTTTGCTGTCCCTTTGGAAGTTGAGAACCAGGAGCAGACAGTGAGTCCAGAACCAAGATGGCAGACTTGGGGTGGGCTTCAGGCACTGAAAGCCACTCCTATACATGACAGAAGAGAATATTAAATTATTAGGAATAGTATAATAAATTAAAACATTTTTTCAAGATACTGTTCTTTTTTCTATTTTTAGTCAAAGAATCTCTTCCCTCTTATCTAAACAGTTGGAGGATTTGGTTCTCTCAAATCTCAACCTTCTCCATCTATGAAGGTTATTATTGGCTTGGTTAAACAAAGTACTTATTTATAATAGATATAATAGATGATGAAGTCATTTTGAAATTACACAGTTGGTGTAATAAAACCAGTTAAAACCTTATTTAAAAAATATCACAGTTGGTCAAATGTATTAATGGCATATGGTTTAGTTTTCTCTCTCTCACATTTTTCCTCCAGAACAATATGTGCATTCTCATTTCACAGAGTGAGTAGAGGATTAATGGAGCAAGATAAACTTTCTGCGGCTTTTCTGCTAGACAATCTACACTTTCATTAACTGACTCAAGCTTTATTTATCCCTTTGTGTGGCTCATCTTCCCCATCTTGCCTTTCTCTTCCCCAAAGCACCCAATTACAGAATTCCTAAAATTCTGGATAATACAAGAGATAAATACTATATCAGATAAAGCATGTTTTAGAAGGCAAAGTTAATGCTGAAATTACACACTACATAAACAAAATGCCCGCAACTGGCAGGCATAATTATTTTTTCTCCTGATATTACCAACTATAATAATAAAGTCAAAAGTGTACCCCAAAACATAATATTTCAGCTGCTTGTAGTCATCATACCAGCAAAGAACATAATTGCATTATTTGTCTCCTCCGAAATCTCTCACTCATAGCTATACCTTCCCCAAGATTTCCTACTGGAGAATTATTTGGTTGTTTCTGAACGTAATACATAGATTGAAGTTTTGAAGTCCAGACTTGCCAACCTAGCTGTACCTGGTCAGGTGGGTCATCTCAGAACTGTGCCTGGACTTTGCCTGGAGCTCAGAGATGCCATCTCTAATCTACAACCCTGCCATGAATTTGTTTTTTGTCATAAATGAAGCATGGGGCTGTGCTTTAATTTTCCTCACTGCCCTCTGTCAAGTAATAACCATAAATATTGTCCTGAATCATTAAGTCAAAACCTGAAACATGATCCTGCCCAGCTCCCAATCAGACGGCCATCTGGAAGATGAAAGAAGTCTATTTGGGTTTCAGAATGATCCAGACTCTAATTTGTAGTAACAGTCTTAACAGGCTGTTTCAGAGACATTAACCAGCAACTTGTCTCATGTTCTCAAGGAAGGCACATTGTCCACAGTTGGAAGCATTTGCTTCAAGCAGAACTGTGAACTGTAACTGTTGGGAAAATGACCAAGCTCGCTGCCTTGCAATCAAATACCACATTGGTCCATGGACACTAGATTTCTACCCAAGGGCAAGAATGTACACATTGAGCAAATGCATACATAATATATCTCCAAATATTCCCTATGTCATAAGGAAAGCAAACATTTCAAGAGAAGAAAACAAATGGCACCTTCTACAAGCAAACAGCAATGTAGCATGATATATATATATAATCTTTCCTATCACCCTGAGGTACTTTGGAAGAGAAAATAAATCATACTCTTATTTTGCTATAGAAATAATTTTATAAACACAAAAGGAAAGTCATTATCTAAGTCTGAAAACATATGCTTAAATACGTGTGAGTACATTGCTGATTACAAGGACTTTTGGTCAAGTGATTGCTTTAAATATCTAAACTTCCCAATATTTAGAGAGTAAACAATACCAAAAGGAAAAACGTTTCCATTTTTTGGATGGAAAAAACAAGTAAAACAAAAGTGAAAAAAATTATATTTCTTCTCCAAATTATACGTAGCACTATTTTCTCTAAGGCAGTGCATTGAATTTAATTTTTGAGCAGTGCAAATATGCTTAAAAATAAAATACAAGTATTTACTTAAAAATAAATGATATTTTGTGCAGCAAGTATGTCAATGGTGACTCTGAGCAGAACTCAGCCAATTCTGACAGATACAAGAGTTTCTTTTTAACCTTAAAGAAGGAAATTTCATATCAACTTTCAGAAACACTCTTCCTTTGCCTTAACATTTGGTTCAGCAACTCTCACTTACAGTAATGAAAAATATCTACTAATTATTCATTAAAATGAATGTCATGGAAAAAATAGATTAAATTAAATTTAAATGCTTTTCATGGTCTTATTTTATCCTGATTTGGACAAATCAATTGTAAAAAAAAAAAAAAAGTCCATGATAAGAGATAATCATGGCTATCTCAACATGGGTTGAGTATTAGAAAATATTAAGGAATTGTTATTAATTTGTTAGATTTCATAATAATTTTCATAATAATTTTTTAAGTACTTATTTTTAGAGCTACATACTTGGGTATTTATGACTAAAATGATATGGTGCCTGAGACTCACTTTAAAATAGCAAGTGGCAGATATAAATAGATGAAATAAGTAAATGAAATAAGTAATAGTAGGTAGGCAGAAGAAGATGGGCAAAGTATTAATAATTATTGAAGAGGGATGGCAAATACATATGCTTCCTCACCCCCTTTTTTCTTTGTTTTTATCTATGCTTGAAATTTTCTATTAAAAAGATTTTTTAATATAGTAATAAAGGGCCTAGAAAAGTGGTTCTCAACCAGGGAGTATTTTGCTCCCTCTCTTCCCCTGTTTCTTTTGAAAAAGTCTAGACACATTTTTGGTTGTCACAACTGCAGAGGAGGGTAGGATCGTGCTGGCAACTGGGGGTAAAGGACAGGGATACTGTGAACCTCCTGCAATGCACAGGCAGCCCCCACAGCAAGGAACTACCCAGCCCCAAATGCCAAGAGTGCAGAGATTGAGAGACTCTGGCTTAGACATTTTCCTGTTAGGATAAAATTGATAAATAGATAAATTATAGTTGCTGCCTTCATGGACTTTAGAGTCTCCCAAAGAGAACAGGAGAAGAAGACAAATAATTGTCCTACAAGTCACCCTGCACCTATCCTCAGCCACGTCTCTTCATTGGTGATCTCCAGGAGGGGTAGAAGAGGATAAACTCCTTCCAGTTGGGGGAGAGTGTTAAAGGAGGTGCTTTGTATTATTACTTATATTATTTATCCTATGACACTAACCTCCAAAAAGAAGATTTAGAGAGGACAGAATGCAAAGGTGTGGAGGTCAAACACTTAGTGGGAACCACAATTGGGAGAAATCCACAATGAGCCTGAGAAGGCCACTCGAGGTCTCAGAGGGAAGAAGCTCCAAGGCTCAATGCTTTCTGTGTAGAGAAGTTGGCCTATGGTCTCCAATCTCCCAAGCTACCAGAAAGCACAGTTATAACTGTTCCCTTTCATCTCTCTGCATGTGAACACCGCATAATCAGGACTGGGGGATGGGCCTGCATACATCCCTGAGACACCCCCACCCATAGGGGACAGACCAGATGTAGCTGGATCAGCCCCCACCAGGACCCATAACACTAAGCAGCTGGAACCAAGCTGCCTGCACTCCCCCTACCTCCTCCTGGGAAAGAACACTAAAGTGCCCACTTATTTTTAGAAACCATCCAGCCCTAGGGTGAGTGGCTACAAGAAGAGGTGTGCAGTGTGGATGCATAGAGGAAAAGAGTTCCCCTCATGGAGGGCCTGTGATTTGCTAGGCCCCCTACAAGGCACCTTTCACCTTTAGTCCTTTCAACAACTATCTTAGGAGGTAAGTGGCAGTACAGATAAAGACACTCCAACTTGTCGAGAAAAAAGTGGTCTTTTCCAGGTCCTGCAGCCCTTGGGCAGCATGGATGAGATTCAAGGCCAGAATGCTCTGATTCTAAAGCCACAGTGGGCCTCCCATTCTCCACCCAGTTGGTGCACATCATTGTCACCAGCAGTGACAATGAGTGGAGATGTTTCTGGTGGACAGCTGCCTCCTGTCTGAATGGGGGAAGCTGGCCATCCCCTGCTGAGGGCTGTGGCATGAGCCCCAGCAGCATGCTGGTCTTGGTTCTTGGAGAGGCTTATAGTACTTGAGCATGTGGCCCAGAGGAGTTATTGGGAGGACCAGGAAAGCTGCCAACTACATGTCAGGGTTCCCAAGTGAGCTCTGGCTAAGGAGCAGTTTGGGTGGTCCAGAATTGGTGACTTCCCAAAATAAACAGTAGATGCCTATGTTCCCGGCTAACTCCCACTGTGACCCTAATGTCTGGTACTCCAGGCCACTGCCTGGGCTTAGTGAGCTCATTAGTGCTCTTAGAAGGGAAGCTGTCCATGTCTGGGCAAAGGGGGTAGGAGAGCAGTGGGTGGGACAAGAACAGTTGAAAACCACCCACTCCAAGGTACTCAGCTGTGCCAAGTGGACCTGAGTTCAAATTCTAGCTCTAACCTCCACTGGTTATGTGACCATGAGTAAAATCACTTTCTGAGCTTCATTTTCTTTATTAACAATATAGTGAAAGAGTTTCCTTCCTAATAGGGTAGTTGTGAGGATTAAACAAGCAACTATTCATAGAACGATGGGCCCAGTGGCCTACACAGTGTAAGCATTTAATAGAAGGTCCAATTGATTATCATCGCCACCATCTTTGTATAATGCCACAGGCTCTGCTTTGTCTCAACCACAAGGCTGTTATAACGATCTGAATGCAATCGTATATACAGGTGAAAGTGTGACTTCAGCAGCAAAGCACTCTATGGACAGTGACCAGTCTTCTAAAGAGGGATATGACACCAGTAGATGTCCACTGGGGCTTCCACCTGTTGAGGGTAATCAACTGTCTCATGGGGGTAATTACCAGAGGGAATAATCCTATTTCCAGAGAAGTTACATGTCATTGGCAGTTGGATTTCTGTGCATAACTAATGGCAGAGAAAAACCTTCTACTCACATAGGGGTTGATGTTTGGACCACTAGATCCCTTCTGGAGAGCCACAGCTTTCTTACTCACATATTCCCTATCTAGTAGCATCCCCTCCATCCCTCTGCTTACTGTCTTAAACAGTCTTTCTTGATATATATTCATCAGAGAAGTGATTTTTAAAAACTTCTTAATGAATTGCTTGGGGGGCACCATATAGAGCCGGGCTCAGTGCTACTCAAGAACCTCCCTGGGAGAATTGAGGGGGCACACAACACCCAGCTATTTACTCAGACCTCAGCAGACCTTTCTAGTCTTGAAACCACAGTGAACCTCTGCAGACACAAGAAGCCTCATGGAGTGTTGACTCTCCTGCTTTCTGCGGGGTCAGATCCAACAGGATTGCAGATGCTGCCTCTGACTGTTGAACCCTCACAGGACTGGGCAGGGTTCAGAAATCTGGAAGGAAACTGCCGTGATGATCTGAAAAAAGGTCTTCTTTTTAGCCTGCTGAAAGTTTGGCTTAGGTTTGGGTCACGGATCAGGTTAATGTTGAAGTACCCCCTCCCATGTCATCTCAAGCTGGGCAGGGGTCCTCTGGGGCTGCTTTGTTATAGCCACTGCCAGCCTCCTTGTCATCACCCTGTCCTGCCCCTTTGGAAGCTGTGCTATGAATGTTTTGCTTCTCCTGATGTTAGTTAAGTCCTGTGGTCATTGGCCCGTCAAGGCCACTGCCCATCACATCTGCCCAGTCAGTGCCTGTGTGGCCACCTTTCAATTTCCTGGCTTGGCTCTGTATTCATGGCAAATTTAGCTGTTCCCCTGGAAGAGATGGCAATGGAAAAAGCATGGCCTCTCTAGTCACAAAAAGATAACTGGTGAAGCTGGAATGAGGGGCAGCCTTGCCTTCACCTGGGCTAAATACCAGAGGCATAGAACCAGAGCTTCATGTGTGGGAGCTCCCACATATGTGATTCACCTCTCTGGGGTCTTCAGGAGTCACAGGGACCTGGAGAGCAGAGAGTCGCAGCTGGGAAGGGATCCCAATGCCCTCGTGATGAACTTTTTTCTTTTTTTTTTAATAATAAAAAACTTTTCTTATTTTATTCTTAAAAAGAAAACTTACATTACTATATAGAAACAGTATACATATATATGTATCTTTCTTACTGCAACTAACAGTAATTATATATTAAGTAATTTTCTTTATTAAATCATAGCTGTGTACATTAATGCAATCATGGGGTACAATGTGTTGGTTTTATATATAATTGGAAACATTTTCATCGAACTGGTTAACATAGCTTTCATGGCGTTTTCTTAATTATTGTGTTCAGACATTTATATTTT
>CAUYRH010069339.1:0-33525 GCA_963574655.1 Perodicticus potto | reverse complement strand
GTTACGAAGGACCAACCTTGCTGTACAGGATACACACAACACAAAATAAAGTCTTCACGGGGTTCACACTTGTCAGCGATTTATTTTTTAAAAAGGGGGAGGGTCCTGGAGGTGGGGGGAGAAGGCTGTAAAGGGGAAAACTGAAAACTGAGTATGTGCGAGTGTAAACCAACCCAAAATATAAACACGGGGGAGGGGCGGTGGGGGGAAGGATTCTGATGCAATTATACAGGCAGGGTACTTAAAAAAAAACCAACAACCAAAATTCCAACCTTGTAGCTTGGGTCTGAGTTATAGTTTATATAAAAATTAAAAACTGTATAAGTTTCTTCACTAAAATCTACAGGACTATCGGATACCTAGCATATGCTTACAAAGTCTGCCCCATCCCCTTTTCCCAGTCCCAGGGCCCAAGCCCCAACCAGAGCCTGACTCACAGGAGCCAATCTCCCCTCCCTGTAGCCTAGACCTTTTGCTCATGGAAAAGGAACATCCGAGGGCTGTGGCTTTGGTGGCAGCAGCCCATTCTCCCTACTGTCTGATTTAATTACAGCGGTTCCTGTGGGAGTCGGGGGGTGTTACTCTCTTAAACATTTGCAGCTTGAAACAGTTGAGGAAGCAGCTTAAAAAAAAAAAATCTCCCTACCCCCAACAATCCACAACCCCCCAAATTCAAAACAAAACAAAAACAAACCTAAAATCACAACAGCGACCGAGCTCCCCCTCCAGCAGGCCCACCCATCTGCCACCACCAAGCCCACCCCTACACTCCAGACATTTGATTCTTGAAAATATTAATTACAAAATGCCCTTTCCCACAGCCCCTAGGAGAGAACTGCATATAAGCTTCATTTTCATCCCCATGGTTCCCTACTAGAGAGGGGTTTGGGGCCTCAACCACCCCCTACCTATTCCCACCCCCAGGGAGAGGTTCAACTGCAGCACAAGCTTGGGCAGAAAGGGGAAGGAAAGGGAGGCAGGGAACCCATCACCCTCTGGCTCCCCCTGGGGTCAGCTCACTTTTGTGCGTTATAACATAGTCCAACTATACAACAGGGGGTGGGACTTGCCCAGCCTCTATACCCCCATCTTACAGCAGTCACAGCCAGGGGTTGGGGAGTGGGGGGTTGAGGAAAAGGGCGGTAGGCTGGGTAATGGAGGGGGCCCCCCCACAAGGGGAGCTCCATGTGTCCGCCCCATGCCCCCCTACCATTTATAAACTGGTTTTGTAAAAAGAAAATAGATATATTTATATAGAATATATAAAGCACAAAAATTAGTAGTTTTACATTTGCTCTCCCCGGGGGTGGGGGGAGAGGGGAAGGTTCTCACCTCCAGCCGGCTCCCCCTTGCCCCACAAGACTATGTACAATCCCATGTATAAATAGATAAATACCCCCCACCCTCCCCGCGCTGACACTAAGCTCCCCCACCCCCACATCACCACCCCTTCCCAACAGACCAGCAGCAGTTTGGTGACTGAGGGAAAGTGGGAGCTCCAGGCCACACCCTGCCTCACTAGGTATGGGCATGCCACTCAGGGATAGCCCTCACCCTATCCCCCCACCCCATCCAGGGGCTGGAGGGCAAATGGGCTCATGATGGGGTTGGGAAAACAGGAGGGAGATATCCTGGTCCTAGGTTTAGCACACCCCTCCTGCCCCCATGTCCAGATGGAGAAGGAAGTCCTAGAGCAACTAGGGGCCAGTCATCCCCAATCTTCATCATCATTTGCCTCAACCTCCATCCCATGCCCATAATTAAAAACAAAGATGGATTTTTTGTTGTTGATTTTTCTTCCTCCTCCTACCCCCTTTCCACCCACTCAGAAGAGGGCAGTGAAGTGGGGGAGAGGGTTGGGGCAGTAGGGGGCTTGGAGAGGGTCTCACATTTCAAAACAGCAAAAAATCCAACACTTAAATGAGGTAGGTGTGGGTGCGGGGTCTCCTTGCCCGGCTTGCCCAGCTTGCCCTCCTGGACAGCTGGGCGCCTCTTTCCCGTTCATGTTGCATTTGTCAGAGTGGAAAACAAGGAAACACAACCCATAGAGAGACAGAAACACAGAGGAGAAGAGGGAGACAGAGACAGATAAAGAGGGAAGAGGATGGGGGCAAGGGTGGGGGCAGGACCCGGCAGGCAGGGCCAGGTGTGGGACCCGGCCTTTGGGATTGTCAAGCTTAGTCAAGTCTCTTTGCAGCCTTGAGTTGGGCCGGAGAGGTCAGTGGGAGCAGCAGGGCTGTGAGGCCCGGCCACACATCCTCCTCCCCCCTCCCTGCTGCCTCCCAGATGCTTCTGGGTAGTTCCCGGCCCATATCCCCCTCAAACCTGAGATGCCCAATGGCTGCTTCTGTCTGGCCCCTCCTGGAGCTGGGGGCAGAGATGCCAGCCTGAGGGCCGGTGGCGGGGAAGAGGGTTGTCCCTGGTGCCCAGGGTGGGCTTGGCCTAGGGCCCTCTGCCCCAGCCTCCTGCTCCAGGGGCTCCGGTCAGCCGGCAGCCCCAGCCCTGGGTCCTGGCTCTGGCTGCTACCTCTCTTCCCCCTCATCCCTTTCAGGGAAGAGGTTGGGGGTGGGGGGACTCCCCTGCCTGGTAGCCTCAATGCTTCTTAGTTCATCCATTTCCGACAATTCCAGGCTCCACAGTGGCAGGGGATCTTGTGCTGATCGTCCTCAAAATCAAACTGATAGTCATAGGTCAGCTGCAAAGTGAAGAGGGCAGAATCAACTTAGTCCCCAAGAGGAAGAAAGGAAGCAGTAAAGATCTGATCTGAGGGGAGTGGCTGTGGAAGAAAGAAGGAGCTGCTTTGTTCTGAAATATTTTCAGGATATTTCTCTCACCTCCTCTCCTTTGGGGATTCGCCGGCTGGAGATGATGATGATTTTGTCCTCTTTGTCAAATGTCACGACTTCTGCCACACAGTTAGGGGCACAGGAATGGTTAATGTACCTGAACAGTAGAACAGAGTTAGGGATGCCAGACAATCGAGTTGGGACAATTTTGGTTCCTTGTTGGCATACCCCCAGAGTGCCACCCTTAAAGATCCCTAAATCCTTCTTTCCTCATTTCTCTTACCTGGCAGGGCCTCCAGTCAACGTAGCATCAATCACATGTTCATTGTTTATTCGGAACATGTAAATGCCTCGATTCTAGAAAAGGCAGAGGTTGTGGAAGAAGGGACAAGAGTATCAGAGAACAGAAGTGATGGCAGTGGGATCAGATAGAAGACTCTAGCAGACGGTTTCTCCTGCACGCTCTTCATTTATCCTGCCTCTTCCCTTCCTGCCACTACTCACCCCCAGCTTCCCACCTTCTCTCCTGGTCCTAATCCTGCCCCAAGCTCCTTGGCTGAGTGTGGCCATACACCACAACAGCCCGTACCTGCTCCTCGTAGATTTTTTCCCGCCGGTTGGCCACCTCATTTCGAATGATGGTGCCAATGTACTCAATGACCATTGTGTGCTTTTCTAGGTCCTTGGCTGCATAGAGCCCCAGGCCCTGGATGCGGGAACGAGCCAGATACACGTTGTTCTTCCACTCAGTGCGCAGCCGCCGGTACTGAGATGACTTGGAGTGCACAAACTGCTTGCTGTACGGGGTGTTGGTCTCGCCTGTGAAGGTGCTCTGATATGCCTTAGACATGCTGGTGCTGTTCAGGGTATGGGGCCTGGGAGGTGAGACAGTCCATGACAAGACAGTCCTCCCTCAGACCAGGCACACAACACCCGCCTCCTCCTTGGGATGAGCAACACTCTGATTACAGGCATGTGCTGCTTTACGAGTGGAGTATAGGCACCTGGGTCTAAACTCTGGTGAGGCAACAAGTAGCTATAGGGACCCTTTAGATACGCCGGGTGATACAGAGAACCCAGGATAAGGGATGGGGTATGGGGGGGCACCAGTTCCCCTACACTGAGCCTGTTTCCCCATCTCCCACTTCCTACCACCCTGTTGCAAAACCATTCTCAAGGCCACACTCCTCTGGGAGGTCTTCTCCAAGCAGCCCAGGCCTAGAATTTAAGCTGATGGTTTGCTCAAATGTCTTCAGTTTTACTTCCTGCACATTCTGGAAGCCTTGAAAATGGGGGTTATGTCTACCATACTGGGCTGGATTTGAATTTAAAACTGGCCATGAATTTATAGTCTAAAGGTGGTATCCTTCCTTTCTTCAGACTGTCCCCGTCTCTGACATAACATTGGGCTCTATGCAGATGGCTCAGTGCAGGGGAGTAACTGCTGCCTGGGGGGAATGCCTTTTCACCACCCAAGGGCACCAGCCAATTCTTGCCCGTCCCAGAGCAGTGGTTTTCAAACATTTTTTATTCTTTTCTATTTAGTAGAAATCTATTTTTTTCCTTTAACAAAATGTTGATTAGAATTCCAATACATAAACTAGATGACAATGGAGCGCTTCTAGTTGAATCCAATTTGGGGGAGGGAAGAGTTATGCATGGGAGAGCCAAGTTCTGCCCATTAGTTTATGAATTCTAGGATTTTTTGGAAGACAAGTGTTTACAGTTTGAAAACCACTGTTGCAGAGCACCAAGGATGAGGGCTGACGAGGGATAGAGTCTCTGACACTCTACAACAGCATAGGAGCCTCCAAAGGCCTTCAAGAAAGCCTTACTACTGTGGATTCTGCCTCCCTCTGCCCAGGGACCAAAGTCAGGTTACTGTGGTACACAGAAAGAACAATGACCCACACATCCAGAGGTAAAACAGTCTGGTCCCAGCTATGTGACCTTTCCCTAGTCACTTAATCTTTCTGGGTCTCAGTTTTCTCAGCTATAAAATGGGGGTCATACCACCTGCCCTACCTACCTCATAAGGTTGTTGTGAGGATCAAATGAGATAATGGATGTGAAAACGCTTTGAAAAAAAAAGTATAAAGTGCTATACAAATGTAAGGTTTTATTATTTTTCTATTATATCTTTAATTATTTATTTTTGATCAACTTAGCCTGGGGAAGGGAAGGTGACCCTAGTACTCATGGGAGTATCTGACACTTTTGGGAGAATCACAGGGCCTCCTTGGAAGCAAAACAGAAGAGGGAAGAGGTGACTGGGTCCCTTATTTTGTGAAATGTCACCACTGTCTACCCAGACCCTTCCCAGCAGCCATTCCTGGGATGCCCAGGATAATGCTGTCCTACAGCCCAGGTCAACCCAGTACACCTGAGCAGGTTGGGGGAGGAAGAAAGGAATATCCCACTGATAACCGTGTACCCTCTAATCAGGAGGTCTAAGAATGAAAGCCCAGTTTCTCTAAGAGAACTCTGATCTACATCTTAAGCCCTCTTAATGTGGCCAGAGATTCCCACCTATACCCACACCCACATCCCTTGGCCCCAGCACCACAAGCTCACCGTTTGTAGTGTGTGAGGATTTTAGGCTCTGATCGGGCACAGCCAGTGGGGTTGATCATGAGTGGCAGCTCCATCAGGGGGTGGCGCCCATAGCGGAATAAATAGTTTTGACAGCTCTCTACCCCAGGCAGCTGTGGGCACAGGTCATGCACACCTTAGCCTGAGTCTTCTGGGGCAAGGTCAAAGTTCCCAGTGCCCACCTAGCCCCCCAGCTCCCAGCTCCTTTCTTACTGATTCAGCTATGCGAAGCACCGCGTGCACGGTCAGCCCGAAGAGCTCCTCGCCTTTCAAGTACTCAGGGAAGAGCCGCAGCATGTCAGCCTCTTTTCTCATGGCAGCCACAGGCTCAATGATACGATTCCACACAGCTAAGAGGTAGGCAATAAGAACAGCCCTCAGAGGCAACTTCCGCTCACTGACCCTTAGTCCATAACTCTAACCTAGAGCTGCAGTTGTTTCCTGTGTCCTTCTTAACTCCCTGTCATGAATGTGTGTGGGTATTCAGGACTCCCTCTTGGCCTCTTAGTTCCACTCTCAAGAAGACAGGAGGCTTCCAACCCTGGAGGGGTATCACAGAGCCTTAAGACACAACCATAGGGCCCAGGGGACCTAACACAGGCCATAGTCCTTCCTGAAAGAATGGGCATGCTTTGCAGCTGGGAAAAGTTGGGTTCAGGTTTTAGTATTGGCCATGGGACTGAGTGCCACATACAGTCACGTACAACATAAAGATATCCCAGTCAACAATAGACAGCATCTATAGGAAACCCTAAGACTATAATACTGTATTATTACTTTTTCTTTTCTATGTTTAAATATGTTCAGATACACAAATATCATGTGTTACAGTTGCCTACACTATTCAGTAACATGCTGTACAGGTTTGTAACATAGGAGCAGTAGGCTAGACCATATATAGCCTAGGTGTGAAGAAGGCTATACCAACTAGGTTTGTATAAGCACATTCTATGAGGTTCAATCAACAATGAAAGTGCCTAACAATACATTTCTCAGAACACATTCCTGCCATTAAATGACACATGACCTTACTTAAATCTAAGACTTAGTTTCTTTATGTATAAACTAGGCATAATCATAGTAATTACCTCATAGGGTTGCCCCCCAAAATAAGCTATACAAATCATTTAGTTTAGCTTGTGGCACATAGTATATACTCAATAAAAGGTGTCTGCTTTTATTATTATTTTTCTTATTATCACTAAAACTAGAATCAAAGTATTTTGTCCAGGGAAAAACCACCACAAAGAACTCCTGGTAAGGATCAGGTTGGGTGAACCAAATGACATGACCTCAGAACTATATTCTCTAGTTTCACTGAGAATAGAAAAAAAGAGTTAGACTATGTGAGATTAGACAAGCAAACTATTTTCATTTATGAGGGAATTTAGGCTTATTGAGGGTTAATGAAACATTTTCTGGGGATTTTTTGTTTTTTTGATATAGAGTCTGACTCTGTTGCCCAGATAGAGTGTTATGGCATCAGCCTAGCTCACAGTAACCTCAAACTTGTGGGCTCAAATGATCCTCCTGCCTTGACCTCCCAAAGTGCTAGGATTACAGGTGTGAGCCACTGCACCCAGGCATTTTCGGAAGATTTTCAAGAGACCCTTCCTGCCTGAGGTGAGGGAAGGAGGATCACTTACTAGGAGGCTGTAGATCCTTTTATTGACATTGTTAACAGTGGCCCTGGCAGAAACTCACCCAATTCTACGGTACCATTTCTTTCTTTCTTTCTTTTTTTTTGTAGAGACAGAGTCTTACTTTATCGCCCTTGGTAGAGTGCCGTGGCGTCACACAACTCACAGCAACCTCCAACTCCTGGACTTAAGCGATTCTCTTGCCTCAGCCTCCCGAGTAGCTGGAACTACAGATGCCGGCCACAATGACCGGCTATTTTTTTTGTTTTGCAGTTTGGCTGGGGCCAGGTTTGAACCTATCACCCTCAGTATAAGGGGCTGGCGCTCTACTCGCTGAGCCACAGGTGCCACCCTTTAAAGTTACCATTTCAAGGGCCCTGTGCTCACCCTGGGGAGAGGCGTCAGTGAAGATCAGGTCCTCCAGGCCCTGCTCAATGACTTTGATTACAAACTCCGGCCGGCCGTTGTTCTCACTGATAGAGCAGCGGTAGCAGCAGCGACGATTGTTGGTGCGGAGGCTCCAGTAGATGCGGGTGGCCTCATAGCCCACGGGATAGAGGGCAGTAGCACTGTGGAAGTCAGCCATCTGGTGTGGAAGCAGCTGTCCAATGGCATGGAACACAAGACCCCCCACACGGAACATGTGTAGCCGTTCTCCCCGCTGAATGATGCTGGCGATTTGCTTCACCTCATCCCGTTCAATGTAAACCCTCCGGAACACAGCAAAAGAGCTCAGTTCCTGCTCACAAGGCCCCTTGATCTTATGCATTGGACACAGCATGGTCTTATCCTTGAAGAACATGCACTTGGCGCGAATGGCACAAGCAAAATGGTAGACATTGGGGCAACGCATGCGATTGCAGCTGCTGGTGGCACCGGTTCGCTGGCACAGGGAGCACTTGGTTAGCAATCCTCGGTGTAGGGCAACCTCCACATTCATCAGTGCCCCACCCTGGGTCTCATATACCTCTGTGGACCACAGGGCGCAGTTGAGGTGTACCCACAGGTCCAGGTCCAGGTTCAGCAGGCGGGCAGGGCCATCAGTGGCCCCATCACCTTCCTCATGACAGAAGCAGCAGCGTCGCATGTCTCGAGGTACCTTGTCAGGTCGCAAGGCTGTGCCAAGCTGCTCCATAAACTCTGCCACTTCCCGCTCATCCTCCTGCCGCCCACTACCCTTCTGGATGGTTAGCAGCAGCCGCAGCCGCTTCCAGCGTACTCCCTTCCACTTCTTGAGGCGAGGGGGACGGGAATCTTCACCTTCTTCAGGAGGCCGAGCTCGGGCTTTGGACCGTGAGGATTCAGGGGATGAGGCCAGCGGCAGAGGTGAGGGGACTGGCAGCTCAGCTGAGGGTTCAGCCGGAAGTTCAACCAAAGGTTCAGCAGGGGGGCTGGCAGGAGAGGCTGCCAGGGGGGATGGGGGTGGAGAGGGTTCTTCAGGAGGCGGGGCTGAGAGCTGTCGCACGTCCAAATTGGAGACATTGTAGGTGTAGCTGTGCTGGGTGGGCGGCTCTGGGGCGGGGCCTTCCTATGGGAGGGCACCCTGTATCATTAGTGTCAGTTCCTCAACTAACTGGTCCCCTTCCTCCCTCACCCAGATTCTACTCTCCCAAACACCCTCTGCCTTCTTTGCCCTAGGCAGCACCTCTTTCCTAACACTCCTTTTTTTCTTCAGACCTACCTGTTTCAAGAGGCTCAAGATGTCTAGCTGGCTCTTGAGGGTATAGCCAGGCAACACTGCATCAAACTGCTTCAGCCAATCAGGGCCAGCATCTGGGCTCTTGCCTCCCAGACCCTTTTCTTTCCCATCTGCAGGAGGGAACAGGTGAGAGCCTCCCACAAGAATCATTCCCCTCATGTCCCAAAAGGCATTTCTGCCACACTCACCAGGGCCCTCAGCTTCTCCCTTCTTAGGCTCAACACCTGCCCGGGCAGGGCTCTCTGGGAACAGCACCTCGTAGGAGTTGGGGATCTTCATGCTTAATAGCTCAGCCACTGCCACCATCACACCATTCAAGTTCTAGGAGGGCAGGGGAAAGGATAGAAGAGACAAGTCAGCAGAGTATCTGAAGTAAGCACTACTACTAACTAGGTGGGGACAAGGACAGCCAAAACTCATGCCTCAGGGGTCAGTCAGTACCGTCCCTGTGCCATCCCAGCTCTTCCCACACACTTAGAACCCGCCATGGGCACCAGGAGCTCCACAAATGGAACTATGTCCACTAAGTTAGGAAATGATGCATACATGCCAAATTCACAACTTGGGAACTTGTGACACACATTAGCAAGTTAAAGGGCCTGAGGCATATTATTGTGAAGAAACCCATATTGTTTTTTGGGTTTTTTTTGAGACATAGCCTCAAGCTGTCACCCTGGATACAGTGCTGTGGCATCACAGCTCACAGCAACCTCCAATTCCTGGGCTCAAGCGAGTCTCCTGCCTCCGCCTCCAAAGTCGCTGGGAGTACAGGCGCCCGCCACAATGCCCGGCCATTTTTTGGTTGCAGCCGTCATTGTTGTTTGGTGGGCCCGGGCTGGATTCAAACCCGACAGCTCAGGTGTACGTGGCTGGCGCTTCAGCCGGCTGAGCCACAGGCGCCGAGCCAGAAACTCATATTGTTTTAACTTGGGTTTTCTGATTTTCTTTGACTATGAAATCCTTTTAATGTTTTCAGAAACAACTGATAAGAGTTTCACCACCTGACTGGGGAAACCCTGCCCTATAGCATCCATCACTATACACACATTCTCCTTATTTGTCGACTTGTCTGTATTTATGTATTTATTTATTTATTTATTTATTTTTGGAGACAGTCTCACTCTATCACCCTCGGTAGAGTGCCATGGCATCACAACTCACAGCAACCTCCAACTCCTGGGCTTAGGCAATTCTCTTGCCTCAGCCTCCCAAGTAGCTGGGACTACAGGCGCCCACCACAACGCCCAGCTATTTTTTGTTGCAGTTTGGCCGGGGCTGGGTTTGAACCTGCCACTCTCAGTATAAGGGGCCAGTGCCCTACCCACTGAGCCACAGGTGCCGCCCGACTTGTCGGTCTTTACCAGTGGACTATGAGTCCCTTGAGGGAAGGAACCACACTTCATTTACCCTAATCTCACAGCCTCTAGACCAGGTTTTCCCATCCAGTGGTACTCAGTACCTGTTTCTGAACAATTGTTTTTGTTTTTTTTTTTAATCAGGACAAACTCCAGAGACTGCCCGCTGATCAAGGTTCCCTTGGCCTCGAGGCACCCTCAGAACATACCTTGGCTGCGGCAGCAGAGACTGTCAGCATGACTGATACCTCACTTCCTTTGCCCTTTTCCCAAGAAGTGGCAGGCAGCTTTGCAGGGACCTCAAGGTCAAGGGCCCCAAAAGGCTTGGTATCTGGAAAGACTGAACAAGAAAGAGGAACTTGTGTAAAGCTCAGCTGCCTCTCTTCCCCACCCAGCTTCTAACAAGCCAGCCAAGGCTGACCTGGCCCATGCCCAGAGCAGCACATACCTGGGATGCTGGCCCGAGGAATGATGGGGATGACGGGGGAGAGGGCTCGGTCATCCTGCTCCCATCGGCCTGAGCCTAGATGAGGGAAACGAGGGGCCTCTTCCCCCAGGATGCTCTCAGGGGATGAAGCTGGCACAATGCTATCAGGAGAATCGCTATCCTCATCACTCTCCATCCTGTGGGCCAAAAGTAGACACGTGTTGGTACAGCCCTGTAGATTCCCTCTCCCAAATCTGAAGATTAGTAGATGTCATTACCTTATTTGACATTTGTCATTGGCCAAAGGAAAAATAAGGCAACTTGCCTCCCACCCCATTCTGGCCCCACCCCCATTCCAGCCCCACCCCCACCTGACATCCTCAGTTTGATTGTGAGGGGGTGTAGGCAAGGCAGCCAGCAGGTCTAGACTTTTCACCTCTGAAGTATCTGGTGGGCGAGTAAGAAGACAGTCAGTATAAGGGTGGCCAGAGATGATTCTTTCCCCCCAGTATTTCAGACCTAACTAGCATGAGCTCTGAGCTATCACCCACCTACCAGTTTGAGGCAGACAAGCTGTATTTATGGAGCCTTTCCTACATACTAGGCTCTGGGCTTTAGGTATCTGACCTTTACTATATGCTAGGCTTTATTTGACCTTTTTTTTTTTTAATTTAATTTTATTTATTTATTTATTTTTTGTAGAGACAGAGTTTTATTTTATTGCCCTCGGTAGAGTGCTGTGGCATCACACAGCTCACAGGAACCTCCAACTCCTGGGCTTAGGCGATTCTCTTGCCTCAGACTCCTGAGTAGATGGGACTACAGGCGCCCACCACGACACCAGGCTATTTTTTTTTGTTTTGCAGTTCAGCCAAGGCTGGATTTGAACCTGCCACCTTAGTTAGATATATGGGGCTGGCGCCGTACTTGCTAAGCCACAGGCACCGCACTTATTTGACCTTTTAACAAATCCATTAGATGAGTACTATAAACTCAAGGAAACTGAGGCTCACTCAAGTCAATCAAGTTAGTTTGCAGAAGTAATACAGCCAAACAAAGGTAATTCAAATCCAGACTGGACTGTAGCTCCCTCCTCACCAAAACTGGACCTTTGTATCTACACAAAGTTTCATTAAAACATTCCATGCCACCTACCCAGTTGCCTTTTCCATGGACTCTAAAACCCCATCCTTGTCCCCAGTAAATCAGTCATAAAAAGGCCCTTACTAGCCCAGGTGCCCTATCATGTAAGCACACAAGGCAGCATGCAACCCACTCATTTTCATGTATTTATTTTTTTGGAGACAGAGTCTCACTTTGTCACCCTTGGTAGAGTGCCATGCCATGACAGCTCAAACTCTTGGACTCAAGAGATCCTCTCGCCTCAGCCTCCTAAGTAGCTGGGACTACAGGCGCCTGCCACAATGCCCAGCTATTTTTAGAGATGAGGTCTCACTCTGGCTTAGGCTGGTCTTGACCCTGTGAGCTCAGGCAATCCACCGGCCTCGGCCTTCCAGAGTGCTAGGATTACAGGTGCCCACTCATTTTTTAAACTGTACAGCACACTACTTAGCTTAGTCCCTACCACCAAACCCCACCGGGGACAAAAATCGGATCTGAACTTACCCCTTAGTGCTCCGTCAGTATCACGGGCAGAGGCGGCATCCTTGGGGTGCTCCCCCAGCTCCTCAGATGGAGTGACACCATTTACCATCTTCTGCTGCACCGATGGGGGTGGGGTGGGGGGCAGCGACGAGGGTGGTGTCGGCGGGTTACTCAGGTTATTCTGGGGGTGGGGGGTGGGGTGTTGTGTGCAAGATGGCATAGGGAGACTTATATACTCTCCTGGCCCCACACTACAGCAATTTCTGCAAGTCTTCCAGTCCCACCCTCACTTTCCCAAGAACTTCATCATTCCCAAAAGGCATTGCCATTTTTCTGACCTTGGTAAGCAGCTGGGAATAGTAGTCAGGGCCAGTGGACAGCACCCCACTTCCAAAGGCCCCCCTCAGCTGGCTCTGCCCATTGACTGGGCAACCACTGCCAAAGGGAGCAAAGAGGCTAAAATTGGCGTTGATAGCAGGCTCTGTTAGGGGCAGCAGGGACAGCTCCTAAGAAAGGCGAAATGACAAGGTTGGAAACCTACAACATTTGCATCTCTGTCATTGCACAGCTGGGGGACAGAGTGCCCCCTATTCTGGGATGGGACCAGGGGACTGGCTCCTGGGGGTCACCTGTTTCAGCTGTTTCAGCAAGGCCTCGCTGGCCCTGGCCCCGTCCTCCTTGCGCAGCTTCTTTCGGGAGCTCACCAACCTGTCGCTTGTCTTCTGTACCCGCTTGGGCTTCGGTGTCAAAGGCTTCCTTGCTGCTACATCCTAAGCCAGACAAGCCTAGTGAAAGCTGCTGCCATCATCCTCAGAGCCCTCATCTCTTCTGTCTACCCCAGACCCACTCCTTCTGCCCCCCGCCCACTCCAGGCCCCACCTTGTCTGCTCCACTGCAGCTGGAATACTCACCTCCTTATTGTTGGGGGTACCCTGTAGTTTCTGTTCCAACCCAGCCAGCTTGCTGTCAATGTGCCCGTTGATCTCAGCTCGTAGCCCTTCAGACCCCCGCCCACTGTTGAGTTGCACATTCTTTGCTCGTAGAAGTTTCTGCAAGAGCAGGTGCCCAGCCTCCGAGCGGGGGCCTGCCAGCAAGAGGTGGTTGCTGGTACCTGGTGCCCCTATTGGTTCCCCATTGGCCTCCCTCTTCACCGCCTGGGCTCCCAGGGCACATGGCTCTTCCCGAGGTTCCTGCTTGATGCTGAGTTGGGGTGGATCAGACACCACCTGTCCATTTATTTGTTCCAGATGCCCAGGTACCAAGCTGCTCTGCTCTGACTTCTGGGCTTCTGCTTGGTTGTCAGGGGGGTCCCAAGGTCCCAGCCCCTTGCCAAACAAGGTATCTGCAAGCTGGGCAGCAGCAGGTGAGACCCTCCCAGGAGGCAGCTCCAAGGGTGGCCCCTGGGGCTTTGGGGTGCCTGGGTGGGTGGGGGTGAGCTGGGTCTCAGTGGGGAGCTGAGAGCTGGGAGAAGGTAATTGTGAAGGTCTCTTTGGTTCTTGGGGGCTGGAGGGTGGAGGTGTGGGATGGACAGGGCCAACGACTGGTCCTGTGGATAAGGCTCCTTGTGGGGCAGGGAGCCGGGGTGGGCCCTGAGGTCGAGGACCTGCCCCTAGCTCCTGGAGGGGGCCTGTCTGGGATCCAGGGAAGCCCCCAAGTTGGCAGCCCAGGAGGCCCTGGAGAGGAGAGGGTTGGGTCCCAGGCTCCTGGTAGGGTGGGGTCTGGCGTACTGCCTGACTCTGCTGCAGCTGCCGTTGCATGAGAAGGGCCTGTAGCTGCTGCTGTTGCTGAGGACTCAAGTGCCGCAGCTGTGGATTTTTGGCCAGGACTCCTTGGAGCTGTGCTCGAAGCTGACCCACTGTAGGCATGACTCCAACCCCAGGCAGACCCTGCCCAGACTGGGCAACAGGTCCTTGTTTGGGAGGTTGTGGCCCTGTATTATTCTGCATCGGCCGCTCTAACCCAGGGGGCTGTTGGGAGCCCAGAAGGTTCTGGGTCATGGGCCCAGGTTGCTCCCCTAAGGAAACAGAGGGTTGGGCTAGCAGGTGTGGTATCGATGAGGCCTCAGAAGATGATCCGCTGCTGAGCTGCCCATGGCTTCCTCCCCCTGCTGTATGGAGAAAGCTGACTTGCTGCTGCTGCTGTCCCGGAAGCCTCAGAGGTGGCTGCAGCTGCAGAGAGTTGGGCTGGGGCTGAGGTTGGGCCTGGGGTTGGACAAGCAGGAGTTGTGAGTCCCCCGAGAGTGAGGGTTTTGCTTCCCCTGGTTCGGCGCCCATAGACTCAGGTGTAGTCCCTACTGCTAATGGCGCCTCAGTGACCTCCGAAGAAAGAGCCGTCTCTACGACGTTTTGTTCCTTGCCCGTCAGGAGAAGGGTTGGGCCCAGAGCTCCTGGACTAGAGAAGTGCTGAAGAGGCTTGGCTGGCACACCAGGGCCAAGGGCCACTTGCTGCTGCTGCTGCTGCTGGGGAGACAGTAAAGTTCGACTCTGGTTCAAGAGGCCCATCTGCTGTTGCTGCTGCTGAAATTGCTGCTGTTGTAACTGTTGCTGCTGCTGCTGTTGTAATTGCTGCTGTTGCTGCTGTTGCTGCTGTTGTAGCTGCTGTTGCTGTTGCAGCTGCTGTTGCTGTAGCTGTTGCTGTTGCAGCTGCTGTTGTTGTAGTTGTTGCTGCTGCTGCTGCTGTTGCTGTAGCTGCTGCTGCTGAAGCTGCTGCTGCTGTTGTAAAGAGCCCATAGGCTGAGCACTGAGTTTGGGCTGAGCATTGTGTGACATAAGACCCTGCTGAAGATGGGACAGCCCAGCCATGGATCCCTGCTGTTGGTGCTGTTGTTGCTGCTGCTGCTGAGCTGTGACAAGTCGGTGTGCCATTAGGCCCTGACCTGGTTGGCCCAGCTGGGGGGAACTCAGCACCCGAGACTGGGTCATAAGCACCTGTCTGTGAGGGCCCTGGGGACCCAAAGCTCCAGGATGCTGTTGCTGCAACACAGCCACCTGGGCAGGGCCCAGCATGCCCTGGGACCCCTGGGGTGGCTGAGGGGATAGCTGCTGGACCAGGAGGCCCTGGTGGGTGCTAGGAGGCAAAAGTCCCTGGGGCTTGGGACCCACAGCCTGGTTTGCCTGTACCCCAGGACCCTGCTGCTGTTGCTGCTGAATTGCCACTTGTCCCAGGAGGTGCTGCTGCTGCTGCAGTTTCTGGGCCAGCTGCATACGTTGCTGCTGCTGCAGCTGCAGCTGCCTTTCCTGTAAAAGCCTTGAATCAGGTCCAAGGCTTCGAAGAGCAAGGTTGCCAGGGAAAAATCCCGCTGAGGGGCCAGCTAAGGATCCAGCGCCACCAGAATGTTGCTGTTGTTGCTGCTGCGCCAGAGCTGTATTGAGGAAGGGGCCACCAGGCTGTCCAGGTAATGCCATACCCCCAGGGGGCAGGCGGAGACCTCCGGTTTGTCCACCTGGAGGCCCCTGTGGTGGCTGCAGCCCATGGCCAGGAAGTAGCTGACCAGGGAGCTTGGTAAGTAGCCGTGGACTCTGGGAAGGGCTCAGTGCCAACACGGCTGAGTGTTGCTGCTGCTGTTGCTGCTGCTGCTGTTGCTGTTGCTGCTGCTGTTGCTGTTGCTGCTGCTGCTGCTGCTGCTGCTGTTTATTCCGATATTCTGCCATGAGATTAGTATGCTCCTTCTGCTGTTTCCGGACCTAAAATGGGAGGGTCAGAGAGGTCAGCCTGGGGCATACCCATCATGCGATCCCACTTTCCTAGCTCCTGGGTGCTACACTGAAGTTTGCTTTCCCCACCTGATCTAGCTGTTTCTGGATCTTGCTCTGCTGCTCTGTAACCAATTTGAGCTTCTCAGCATCAGCTTCTGGGAACTCACGGCCAGCCTTTTTGGCAGTGCGCTGCTTGGCACACAGAGCTTTCCGGGATTTCCGGTGCACACCAATCTGTTCCTCTAGCACCTTCAGCTGCATCTGTAGAAGCTGCTGGGTATGGAACAACCACTCTTCATATTGCCGCTGGTCAGCCTCATCTGGGAAAAAAAGCAGAGTGTCAGGACCTGGAAAATGGTGATCAAAAACCTGTGTTCCTAATCACTTCCTCACACCCTCCTCTTAAGCCCCATACTCACTGATCACTCCCTGGGCAAAAGTGGGTGGATTGGGACGAGACTGGGAGGGGTCACTGGCACTCCGCTCCTGTGATAAGAGAAGCTGTTAAAGGGTCTTTGTTCCACGCCAGGCTGTTAAGAAGGGTGGTCGAATGGCATAGAACACAGGTTCCTACTACTACCTAACCACGTACCTGGCCACTCCCAGCTGCCACATGGTTCTGCAGATCACTGCCAGCTCCCCCTGAGAGCCTCTGGGCTAGCAGAGATACTTGTTGCCTGGAGTCCACCAAAGCAGAGAAGATAAGTGTTGGCAATGGGAAAGGTAAAGAAGGGGCCAAGAAGGAAAGGGGTGTGACTGGAAAAGAAAAGGACCAACTCCTGGGGCGGCACCTGTGGCTCAGTGGGTAAGGCACTGGCCCCATATACCGAGGGTGGCAGGTTTAAACCCAGCCCTGGCCAAACTGCAACAAAAAAATAGCCAGATGTTGTGGCAGGCGCCTGTAGTCCCAGCTATTCAGGAGGCTGAGGCAAGAGAATTGCCTAAGCCCAGGAGTTGGAGGCTGCTGTGAGCTGTGTGATGCCACTCTACTGAGGGCAATAAAGTGAGACTGTCTCTACCAAAAAAAAAAAAAAAAAAAAGAAAGAAAGAAAAGAAAAGGACCAACTCCATCCCGGCCCCAAGTCTTACCTGTTTATAGGTGCCACCCCAATGCTGCCCTGAGCCATCACTTTCTTGATGCCTTTCAAAGCTACCATCTTGGCCTTTGCAATGGGATCAATGATATCTTCTGCAGCAAATTTGTCCAGGTCTAGAGAGGGAAGAGCCAAATGAGCTCGGCTTTGGGGTCAATACTCCATTGTATGTTTGCTATTCCTTTCGATACCTCAACCAAGCCAAGCAGAACAATGGCATGGCACAGCAGAAAGACCACTGAGGCCTAGGTGACTCAGCTCTATTATTCACAGGACATGTGGTTCTGTTTTCACTTCCAGTGCTAGGTAAAAGGACTCAGTAAATATTTATTGAAGTCAATATATCAATGTCATTTCACCTATCTCAGCCTCAGTTTACCCCTCTATTTGATAGAGATAATGATCATGGGCCTGCCTACTGCATGGAGCTGTTGAGAAGACCAAATGTGACAGGACACGAGTACACTTCAGGACTTGGAAAGCACTCTTCAGAAGTAGTGTTCTCAGAGCAACTAGCACAGTCCAAGAACCTAAGATTAAGGCGCTATGGCAAAGCCCTAGATGCCAGAGCTATTTTGGGTCCAGCCCATGCCCTTGTCTATCCAGGACACTAAATAAAAAAGGAGAAATAAGCAACTACCAAAAACGTAAATCTTCCTAAAATCCTACAATTTGTATATTTCTTTTTTTTTTTTTCAGACAGAGTCTCATTCTGTTGCCCTGTGTACAGTGACATGGTATCAGCCTACCTCACAGCAACCTCAAACTCTTCAGCTCAAGAGATCCTTTTGCCTCAGCTTCCTGAATAGCTGGGACTACAGGTGCCTGCCACAACATGCGACTAATTTTTCTATTCTTTCTTTCTTCATTTATTTCTGCCTAGGCTAGAGTGCCATGGTGTCAGCCTAGCTGACAGCAACCTCAAACTCCTGGGCTTAAGTGATCCTCCTGCCTCAGCCTCCCCAGTAGCTGGGACTATAGGCACCTACCACAACACCTGGCTAATTTTTCTATTTTTATTTATTTATTTTTGAGACACAGTCTCACTCTATTGCCCTAGGCTAGAGTGCTATGGCATCAGCCTAGCTGACAGCAACCTCAAACTCCTGGGCTCAAGTGATCCTCCTGCCTCAGCATCGTCCCCAGTAGCTAGGAATATAACCACCCACCACAATGCCTGGCTAATTTTTCTGTTTTCATTTTTTATTTATTTATTTTATTTTTATTCTTTTTCTTTTTTTGAGTCAGAGTCTTATTCTGTCGCCCTGGGTATAGTGCTGTGTCATCAGCCTAGCTCACAGCAACTTCAAACTTGGCCTCAAGCCATCCTCCTGCCTCAGCCTCCTGAGTAGCTGGGACTACAGGTATCCAACAACACACCCAGTTAGTTTTTCTATTTTTAGTAGAGATTGAGTCTCGCTCTTGCTCAGGCTGGTGTGGAACTCCTGAGCTAAGGCATCCTCCTGCCTCGGGCCCCCAGAGTGCTAGGAGTACAAGTATGAGCCACCACATCTGGCCTAAAATCCTACAATTTGTATATTTCTTCGTTGCTCAAAAAACTTAACTGTGTCCCCACTTTCTAACGTACTAATCAAACTCCCTCTCCTGGAATTCTGGGGGCAGTAAAACAATTAAGAGGAATACCAGGGTTCAGATCTTGCTCTGCTACTTGCTGTGTAATCTTGGACAAGTTACTTAACCTCCACATCTCAGTTTCCTCTTCCATAATCGAAGATCGTAACAGTACCTGTTTAATAAGTCTGCTGTAAAGTGCTCAGCACACTGCTTGGCAAATAGTAATTACTCAATAAATGCTATTATAATTTGAAGTCTTCCTCAATCTGACCTCTCTTCTTACCTCTCCGAAATTATGGTGATGCTCACTTACTTCCTTTACACAAAGTCTGCTGTAGTCTAACCGCTTTACTCACTGCTCTTGAAATCCCTCAGGTCTCTCTGCTACTACAGCCTTACTCAATCTTTTTACCTAGGTCTTTCCTTGTGTCACTTCTCTCCCAAGTCCTAAACTTTTAGTCTTACCACAGCCACAAAGCCTTTGTTAAACAGATTTCATTCATACATTCTCTACATCATTCACTCAACATCTGAATTCCTGCTATATGCCAGAAACTGTTCCCTGCCTTCTTAAAAGCTACAGTGCTTCTGCTCACACCATTAGTTATTTAGCCAAGGTTCTTTGTGTACTATCTTCCTTAAGAAGGGATTATCTTAGTTCTCCAGACTCAGTACCCATTTGGTGATAACAATGATCACCTCTGAGCAATTTGGCCATGCTGTCAGATTAGGTTACCTGTATCCGGGAAGAAGCTGTTAGCCAGCTGCTGTTGCATCGCCAGTTGCTGGGGCTTCATACACATGGAAGGTGGCATGGTGCCCATGGGCTTCTGTGATAACACTGGCTGTGGGCTCTGCTGGGGTACCAAGCCTGCCTGCCCATGCTGCCCACTTAGCATATGCCCTTGATTAGACACCATGGCCATGGATGGGGCCAGGCGCTGCTGGAGAGCATGAGCTGGTGGCTGGGTAGACATCAGTGGCTGGGCCAAGCCTGGCTGTCGGGGACCTCCAAGACTCAGGGCAAGCTGCTGTTGGGGTCCAGCCAAACTGGGAGAAGAGACTTCATGTGGCAAAGGCATGGCCTGGGGAGCACCTGGTGTGGACAACAGGGAATGCTGCTGTTGCTGCTGCTGGGCAGGCTGTAAGTGTGCTGAAAGCTGCTGCTTCTTCTGCAGCTCCTTCTTCTCATGCTCCAACAGGTCCTCAATGAGCAGAGGCAATTCATTGGCTACCAGTGAACTCTCCATCTTGTCTAGCTCATCCCCAGATGCCGTATGTCCACCAGGCAAAGTCAGAGCCCCACTCTCTAGTTCAAACTTTTCCAGCAAAGAGGATCCTCCTGGGCCACTAAGAGGGCTGGGGGTCAACAGGTGAGCTGGTGGTCCTCCTGTGGCCCCAAAGGGGCCTTTCTCAGTTGTGTGCCCACTGCTAGAAAATGGGCCTGTGCTCAACCGGGTGTCCCGGCTGCCCATCATGCTCTGTCCTGGCTTCAACCCCAGGCCAAGGGAAGTGGTAGCAGGTGCTGGCTCTACTTTGGGGGTAGTAATGGTGAACTGGCAAGGGGAAGGGTGGCGCCCACCCTCCTCTACCTTGGGCTTCACCTCAGGGAGTACAGATGCCAGGCGGGGCTCAGAGGCATCAGTGGCAGGGGAAGGGCGTTCCTCAGGACCTAAGGGTCCTGGCTCCACCCCCCTCAGCAGGGCCTCTCGCTCAGCCTTCTCGTTAGCAGACTCCACCAGCCTCAGGTGCTCATTGAAGATGTCCTTTTTGTCCCCAGTGTCCAGCTCAGGGTCCGTATAGGCCAGTAAGTCAAACTCATCTCCATTGAGCAGGTCGTCCAGATGGGGGTCATTGGTCTCCAGGTTTTCCAGAGTGCCCAGTTCATCATCACCCTTGGCTACATCCACACCCAGACCCAAGTGAGCAAGCTCTTCATCATCCTCTAGGGCCTTGTGGGCATCAAAGTCATCATCTAGCTCAGAATCCTCACAGGGCAACTTTCCAGCTTCCAGGGCCAGAGGAGGGGGGCGGCCAAGCTCAGTACTCGATGGGGGCCGGCTGACCAGCTCCAAGCCAGTTGGTAAGGTAGAACCCTTGGTGTGGGGCGTTGGATGGAGGCTGTTGTTCAATTCAGGGGCTGATGGAGCTGAGGGTTTCTGTGGGGGAAGGCCTGATACTGCCAGGCCCCGAAGTCCTTCAGGAGCCAGTCGGTGGGGGTCTTCATTAACAGAGTAAAAACGGGGTCTCTGAGGCAGACCCTGGCCAGGAAATGGAGCCACCCCAGATCCTAGTCCTTTCTGCACATTGTGCCGCAACTCAATGAACTGGGCAGGACCAGCTGGACCAGGCACTGGCTCACCAGGGCCTGACAGGCGGGTGGAAATTCCCACCAAAGGGGAACCTAGAGCTTGGCGTCCAAGTTCAGGTCCAGGAGTTGATGGAAAGCGAGCAGACATGGCAAGTCGCATGGAGGTTGCTGCTGTTGCCTGTTGCTGCTGCCACAGTTGTTGCTGTTGCTGCTGTAAGGGCAGGGACCCAGGATAGGGTGCTCTCTGATAGAAAGCTTGGGAGCCTCCCACTAGTTGCCTGAAAGAATATACAGTAGTCATCAAGAGCCAGAACATGGATTTAGGGCAGTGAAGAAGGGCAGAATTTATACAGTAAAGAGAAGGAATGAGAAATAGTAGTAACTGGAGAAGGATTAATGAAAAAGGAAAATCAGACACAGCACACAACACTAGTAAAATATGTCCCCTTGGTTTATTGCCAGGGAACCACCTAGAGCCTTACCGACTGTTCACATCCACAGAGGAAGGTGTGGCTGGTGGAGGTGGCCGGGAGAGTCTGTCATCGCTGGAGAAGGCCCCTGGCCCCAAGATGGGGCCACTCAGTTTGCTTGGAGGCAGCCCCACAAGGCTGCTCTTGTCCTAGAAAAGATAGAGGTAGATAAAGGTGGGGCCAACTTGAGTACCCTGGCCCCACAAGCCCTTGCCACTCGACCTACCTGGGTCCCAACAAAAGGGGTCTGGGCTCGACTCAGCTGCTCAAAGGCAGGGCTGCTGGGCTCAGCACCCCAGCTGCCCGGAGGCCCCACTGCTCCCGCAGCTGCTGCAGCTGTTTCCTTCTCCTGCCGTAGGGTGTTGCGCTGGATCTGCTGCCGAATCAGCAGCTCTCGTAGTCGCTGGCGCTGAGAAGACAACAGAGACAAGGAATAAGCCCCTTTTACTCTAGTCATGGGTCTAAAACTAGAAGAGATGGGCAGTGGGGGAGGCTCAGCTTCAGGGTTTCAACTCACCTGCCGTTGCTTCTCCAGCTCTGTCTGGCTAAGGTTGGACATGCCTGGGTCCTGGCTACCTGGGATTTCAGGTGTCGTCACAGAGCTACCCGTTCCAGTCCCTGGGTCTTCTCGCTTTTCGACAGGAGAGGTGATGCCTGATCGCTGTGAGGCTCCATGGGACAGGTAGGGTAGGGATCCATCGGGTGCAGGTGGTGGCAGAACTGATGGAGGGCGCAGCGGGGACAGCCCATAGCTCTCCCCTGTGGACCCACTGCTGGGCCCCAAGGGGCTGCCGGCTGGGTGGAAGTTCCCCGTGGCTACTGCGTAGTTTGTGCTTTGAGGCTTGCCCAAGGTAGGGCCAGGCCCAAAATGGCTGTTGATCCCATGGGGTGGAGGGAGACCAGGCTGAGGGACAGGGGGCTTTAGGGAAGGCTCCCCTACTGCCTGAGGGAAAGTGAAACGCATGGGAGAAGAGATGCCCACAAATGCACCCGTCCCAGGGGACCGGGAAAAACTGGGGGCCTGCCCACTTGGGACCTTGGCATGGAGCTCACTTGCTGGTCCTGAAGGCAGGGCTGCTGGGAATCCTCCAGCCCCCAGTGGAGTGTGGGCTAGCGGCCCAGCCTTAAAGGCAACTTCAGGAGGCTGGGGTCGGGGTGGCTTATGCAATGGAGCAAATGGGTCACGGGACTGAGGGCGTGAGGGTGGTCGAGAGTAAGGGTCAGGGGACTGGAAGCGAGGGGTAACAGGGGATGGGCAGAAAGCCTCAGCAGAGAGAGGGCGGGGTGTCAATGGGGACTGCGAGCTGGACTGGGACTGAGGACTGGCGGGCACCCGGGAGAATGGGTCAGAAGGCAATGAGCGAGGAGGCAGGGCACAGCAGCTCTCAGGGGGTGGTGGCTGGGGCCGAGGGGTCAATGGGGGCTGGGCATAGGGGTCAGAGTAGGGGCCAGGGCGGAAGATGTCTGGGTGGCTAGGCGGAGAGGGGGCCAAAGCCTGGGCAGGGGAGGGTTCCTGGGGCCGTAGGCCCAAGCCCGGGCTCTGGGGCTCTACCTGAGATGCCCGAGGGGTCAGAGGAGCTTTGAAGACATCGGGGGCCTTTAACTCCAGGCCACCCAGGTGGGGGCCTGAGGAGGGTGAGTCAACAAAGCCCAGGTTTGGGGGCCCATAGCTAGGAGAAGATGCCCCCAGCTCTTCCTTCTTCACCTCTAGGGCCTTCCGGGACTCCCCAAAAGGTGGAGGTGAGAGCAGGGACTCAGAAGTCTTACTTCCCCCTACCCCTGGGCTCTCAGGCACAGCCAAGTTGTCCAGTGAAGGGCAGCGGGGTTTAAGGAAGGGGTCAGGTGTGGAGGGCTGATGTCGGGGGGTGCCAGGTGGAGTAGTGTGGAATTCTCCTGGCTGGCCAGTTCCAGGACGAGATGAGGTGCCCAGCATTGAGGGCTGCGAGGGGGCCCCAGTCGAACTAGGATAGGGGGCATAGCTGGGTGGTGCCGTGGGGAAGCGGGGCTCCAGAGCATAGGTGGGGGCCAGTCCAAAGGGGTCCTGTGAAGGCACTTGGGCGGACACCTGGGGTGGGAGCTTGAGGAAGAGCTCACCAGGCGAGTCGGGGCCGGGCACCGTGCCCGCTGGCGGCTTCAGGAACCCATCCGCAGAGGTAGACAAGCCGGCAGGGGTAGTGGGGCTGCCAATGAAAATGGTGGGGGCGGCAGCAGGGGGCGGACTGCCCAGTGCCCCTGGCTGGGGGGGAATGCGGAGATGTAGGGCTGGTCGGTCAGTCTTCCGGGCTGTATCGCCCACCTTGGTCTGCTTGTTGATCTGGCTCTCAGCCTGCTACATGGGGAGACCAGGCACACAGCAGTCAGACTGCTGTTCATAGGCCCTAAGTGTCCCCACCCTCAGAGAGGCCATCTGCTAGAGGACTTGGATGGCTCAGCCCAGCCCAGCCCCAACTCACCTTCTGCACCTTGTTGATGCGGTGAGCCGCCCGGTTATCTTTGGCCTTTTGCTAAGGGATATAGGGACACTGCCTTAGGGCCTAGCACTCAGTCTCATGCCCAGCCCCAAGCCCTTGCTCAGCCATTCACGCTCCCTACCCAGAGGCTGATCCCTTCTGGCCCAGCTGCTTTAGGGTGGGGGGGAGAGAACTGAGGTGAATGGCACTTCCCTCCCTCTCAGTTCCCATGCTGACCCATGCTCCTGTCTCACCAGGTAGGGGGCTTTGTCAGCGGCCGGAACCTTTCTCCACAGCTTCATGATTTGTTTGCAACGGCTAGACCAGTCTGGAGGGCAAAGGGGTTTAGTTAGAGGCAACTTGGCAAGTGACGTCTCCACAAGATGTTGCCTCCCTTGCCCTCGTCCCACAAGTACCTGGGTAATCTTGCTTGAGATTAGGAAAGTTAATGTTGGCATAGAGCACAGGCGAGATGGTAGAGAGCTGGCCCAACTCTTCGTCCTTTTCCCAGCGCTGAAGACTCCGCTGATTATAGGACAGTCCGTCGCCCTCACCTTCCGTGGTGGGGGTGGTGGGGGTGGAGGGCGTGGTGCCTCCTGAGCCTGTCCAGGGGCTATCTGGTTCACCGGGTTCTGGGCTAAAGAAGCCCCCGCGCTCCCTGGGGCGCAGGGGCAGAGAGTCACAGAGGGAAGAGATGCCAAGTCCCAACCCAGACAAACTGCCCAGAGCCCCAGGCCACGGCCTTTCCCCAACAGGGAATGGAGAAGAATAGGGGCAGTTTTGCTATAGCAGCCCAGGAGTCCAGGGGAGGCAAGGCAGGGATTCAGATAGAGGGAAGGGACAACAGGACTGCCTACAAAGATTAAGTATAGATACCAACCTAGAATCCAGGAATGGGGACTGGCAGAGGCCCGGGTAGGAGTCCATTGGGCTACTGGAAGGAAGAGTGCCCAAAGGGAGTCCACCTACAAAAGGGACCAGATCACAGAAAAGAGTGACTGGTCCATTCCAGAGGCAAGCCTGGCTATGCCAATCTTCAAACCATTCCCACTCATGTCACCTTGAAGAAAGGGCCTCTGCAGTGGCGTACGGCTGCCTTCCAGGCCAGGGGTTGCACAACCGAGGTGCTGCTCTCGTTCAGAACCTAGAACATCCTTGAAGAGCTGCTGAAGGTCCTTGGATTCCATTTTGGGTAGTTCTGTGGGAGAATGAAGAAGGATACTGATGAGAAAACTGGGATGTCAAGTGACACCAGAGATCTACATAAATGGTCATGGCCAGGAAGGGTATCCAGGATTCCTCACCACAAAAGCGGTACAGATCACAGTCCCACAGGCGGGACCTTCTTCTCCCATTGAGGGCCCTTCTACAATAGAAGAGGTGTGGCTCATGACCTCACCTTCTGTGGGAATCCTGTCTAAGTCGGAGCTAAGCATTCCTTCACCCGGGGTGCCTGGCTTCTCAGGGTCACTGGGCACTGGGGATGCCTTTACGCCCCCATCCTCAGGTCCTACAATTGCCAGGAGAAACCCATTAGTCAAGGCCAGTATGAAGGTACCACTCTGAACCACACAGGACCATGGAACAAGTTTCCAGTTTCCAACCCTCAGTGCTCAAGGGCAGAGAAGACCGATAGAGGCAAAAGTTAAGATAGGACACAGTTCCCAGCAGCCCTCACCTGGTGTGTCAGCCTTGCCCTCAGGGCCACGGGATTCTTCATCTGCAACATCTGGACCATCATCTCCTACAAGCAACAGTCCCACTACAATCAGACATGCCCTATGCTTGATGCTCGGAATGGGTCCCCAGTGCCACCCTTAATTCCTGGAGACCACTCCATATCCCACCAAATATCCTTCCTAACTCCTCAGAAAGCAAGAAATCAGATTCCCTGAGAACACCTCACTCCCACATAACTAACCTTTCTGCAAGGTGGGGAGCTCCTTCCTTTCTGAGCCTCCATCCCCCTTGGCTTTTGGGGTTCCTAGTGCAAAGCTTGGCCGGCCCACCCCAACAGCAAAAAGGGCCTTACGGCTCAGGTCCAGCAACTCTTTCCCAAAGAAGGCTTCCTGTGGGTAATCAGGGAAAAAACAGTCTTCTTCATGCCTTATAGGGTGCAGATACCTCCCTCAGCCCTTGGAGCCTGAGACCCACCTGTAGGTAAGCAGGGAACATGTCTTCCAGTTTGCTCTTCTTGCGCCCTCGCCGCTGTTGCTTCTTCTTCTCATCCCCATCAGCTAAGCTCTGTTCCACAGAGCCCTCGGCAGGCAGATCAGCAGGCATCACTACAGACAGATGGGGGAGGTGTCAGACTCTGGATGCGCCCAAATAGGCCAGGTGACATTTCCTGCCTATTCTCCCCCAACACAAGTTGGGCCCACCATCCACTTGGCCCTTTCAGTGAGCCCACCCCCTGGAACCCCAGCATTGCCCATGAGTGCTGTGATCCCCACCTTCTCCCCGGCCGCCCCACTGGTGCCCTCACCCGTCTCACCCTCGTCGGGCTGCCCATCCCCACTCAACACCTCCGCCTGTGCAGCAGGCCCCTTTTTCACGCGTGTGTGGGATTTCCGCTGTCGCACCATGAAACCTCCAATGCCTACGAGGCAGAGCTGAGGATGAGTAGCCGCTGGGGACACCACTATGAGAGGCCCCTCACCACCCCACTGCTCCAACCCAGGGCCTCACCAGGCCGATAGGGTTTGCGCTTGCGTTTTTTGCTTTCCTCAGTCTCGTCCTTGCCAGGCTCCACGTCAGGGCTGACAGGGCCCTCCAGTTTAATTTCACACTCCATGTGCTCCACACCACCTGCACATGGTGACAGATAAGATAAAGGCAGATCAGAGGTTTGTGCCCTTTTACCCTTGTCATCATGCCACTGAAAGAGCCGAGTACCTTCCTTGCCACACAGCCACTTGGACAACACTAACAGTGCCTGAAGTGATGGAGAGTGGCAACATAGCCCCCACCCAACATCCTAACTCCCATGGGCTCGCACCCTGAGATTCCTCAGCCCAACCTTCAGCCTTGAGCAGCTCATCAGTGTCTAGGTCCACATCCTTCTTGTCATCAGGGCCAAGAGCATCTGAGGGCTCAGAACCTTCCATCCCTGCCTCGCCTGGGAGGCCAAGCCGTCCTCGCCGCTGGCGCCGCTTGTGCAGTGGAGACATGGTCAGGTTACGCAGCACAGCCATGCCAGTTTCTGTCAGCCACACACCCTCAAAGCGAAAGTACTGAGGCTCTGCACAAGAGGGAAGAATATGTGTCTACTGGGTGGGGGCTCCAGGGAAACCAAAACTCCAAGTTTTGACCTACATCCCCTAGTAGGACAAAATCCAGCCTAAGGTCTGAGGACTGGGGCCAACAGGCCACCAACGGGTTCTGGTTGAGGCCTGAGTTCTCTGTCAGTGACCCTGGGGGGATTCAGAGAGGGTCTCCACCTACCAAAGCCTGGCTTTGTGTGTGATTAACTCTAGGCTCACCAAACAGACTCTCTTGCTATCTGGGGTTAGGAAGAGTCGGCACACAGTGCCCACATCATGATGACCCTGGCCCCTTTCCCTGAGGAAAGAGTTGCGCCCTCTGGAGATGAAATTCTAACAGTACAGAGGCCATATTCCTGGTGATACGAACACTGGCCAGGAAACTATGGAGGCCTTGGTTCTAGTCAAACTTTGCCACTAACTTACTAGACGACCTTGGGCAGGCCATTCAATCTCCCTGGGTCTTAGTTTCCTCCTCTTAAAATGAGGAAATGAAGTTAGGGGGTTAGAGCTAGACTAGATGGTCACTAAGGTATCACCTGGCTTTTGCATTCACCATTTATGGGACTCACCTGGCTCTTTGACCTTCATAGGCACCAACTCTGGAGGTGCAACAGGCACTGTGGAGAGAAGGACAAAGGCAGTTTAACATCCTGTCCCAGAGCAAGGAACCCCTGCCCTGGCTCCTCCTCCTCCCCAGCAGCTGGTACTCACCCACAGGTTTTACGACGTAGGGCTGGCAGGAAACACAGTCAAAGCCCTCATCAGCTGCCTGCTCCACATCATCCTCTGTGAAGAGGCTCTCACAACCAGCATGCATCCACCTGGAGAACAAAGGTGAGGAGAGATGAGCCCAGGCGATGTGAGGCTGACAACAGAGAATAAGGGCCAATGCAAGTGGAAGGAGATGCCCCCAACCGTTCACAATGGCGGCACTGGATTAGAAGGTCCTCTTCCACGTATGGAGCATGACAGATAGGGCAGGTCACCAAGCTGGCGCAGGGCCCGCAGTGTGTGTAACTATTCTGCCATTCACAGTGGAAGCCAGGAGAGGCGGCTCCACACTGCATACAAGACACACACCTGGTAGGGCAAAGAAAACAGACTCTCAGAACCTACAGGTGCCCTCACTGAGAACCAAGCACCAGTCTCTGTCACATACTCAACATCATGTCCACTCTAACATCTCAGGCCCCAGATCCCTCCAAAGACCCCAGGTCTCCTTACCACTTGCACTTCCAACCACCCTTGGGCACAGTGAGCAGTGGTGGGTCCAGGCAGTAAGTGTGGTAGCTGATGTCACAGTCATCACAGAGCAGCAAGCGTGAGGGGTCAGAGGCCTGACCGCACACCTCACACACAATACACTCCACACAACGCCAGCCCTTCAGCAGCATCACCTTGGTGATCTAGTGCAGAAGAAGGTAATTATTCAGGGTGTGAGGGAGAGGCGAGTGGAGACTTACATGGGTAGGGCTGGTAGAACTTCAATGCATAGGCCAAACCTCCATGTGACAAAAGGGAACCTTATGACAAAAGGGGTGAGCAAAAACAATGGCTCTAAACTTAGGCTCGCCAGGATTGCTGTAGATCAGAGAACAGCCACCCAGCCACTGCCTCATTACAAGTGGAATAGCAAGTTTTCACTAGCAAGTCCACAAAAAGACTGGAGAGAATTGGGTTGTATTTTCCCCAATTTTTCTTGAATATTTAGAACTTGTTATTGCCACTAGTTAGTAAATGTTAGCATTGGACACATCATAAATTAATATTAATGAAAACACCAAATTGATCATGCTTAGGTCAAAAACACTGCTTTCGGCCAGGCATAGTGGCTCACGCCTGCAATCTCAACACTCTGGGAGGCCAAAGCAGGTGGATCGCTTGAGCTCACGAGTTCAAGACCAGCCTGAGCAAAAGCAACACCTCATCTCTAAAAAATAGCCAGGCATTGTGGTGGGCACCTATAGTCCCAGCTAATTTGGGAGGCTGAGGCAAGACAATCTCTTGAGCCCAAGAGTTTGAGGTTTCTGTGAGCTATGATGCCATGGCACACTACTGTGGGCAATGAAGTGAAACTCTGTCTCAAAAATCAAAACACTGCTTTCTCTTTATGGACACATACTTACGATTTTGATTTTATGTCTTATCTACAGATTACATCATGTTTTCTACAGAACGTCATGGTCTACCACAAAGAAACTGGAGTCTTCCATGAATTCCAAAGTACTTTCCCCAAGACAAGTTTGATAACCATTGGTAACAAACAAATCAAAGGTGCATTACACAGTGTGGTCAGGACAGGTACTTACCCTTGGGCTTTGAACTCACCTTGCTGTTGACACAGTAAGGGTGGTAGCACTGAGAGCACTGTGAACAGGCAAGAAGGTGGCCCTCTGCCCCTCGGCCAAAGCTGCCACATACCACACACATGTCCTGGGGAAACACACAAACCTGAATGTCCAACTATGTTTTATCTCATTAAGTCCCAGGGTACTGACTACAATACTAATCTGGGGGACCAGGCGCAGTGGCTCAACGCCTATAATCCTAGCATTCTGGGAGGCCAGAGCAGGTGGATTGCTTGAGCTCAGCAGTGTGAAACCAATCTAAGCAAGAGTGAGACCATCTCTACTAAAAATAGAAGAACTAGCCAGGCATTACGGTGGGCACTTGTCTTCCCCGCTACTTGGGAGGCTGGAGCAAGAGGATTGTTTGAACCAAAGAGTTTGAGGTTGTTGTGAGCTATAATGCCATGGCACTCTACCAAGGCCGCAGAGTGAGACTCTATCTCAAAAAAAAAAACAAACAAAAACAAACAAAAAACCCCACTAATCTGGGACCACAGAGTCAGAAAATGAGAAATCCATCCACAGCAGTAGGGTACTGCAAGCTACAATAGGATCCTGTTCCTCCTAGTCATCCCACACCAACTATTCCTGCCTTGCTCACCTAACCAGGTAACTTGAAATTATAAAGCCTGACATGGGTAAAGGTAAGACGAAATTAAAGGAAGATAAGATGTGGTAAAGGCTGGTTAGGTGAGAATCACATACTTGACAAAATTCTATTCACTTCAAGATTATTCAGATGAGAACATAAATAAGCTCCCTAGACCAAAAGCTTCAGTAGACAAAAACCATTTCTGCCTTTTTCATTGCTAGCTCCCACCTTAGTGCCAAGCTCAGAGGACATACTCAAGAAAAATTTGATGGATGGACAAACAATGATTCTGAGTCACTATCTGTTCTCTTATTAATTGGGTATCCCCAAAAGTAGGTCCCTGGTTTTCCTCATCTACCCTCTTACCAAAATGCACACATACAATGTTCGATATGCCACATCTGGCTCGGCACCTGTAGCACAAGCGGCTAAGGTGCCAGCCACATACACCAGAGCTGGCAGGTTCGAAACCAGCCCGGGCCTGCCAAACAACAATTGACAACTACAACCAAAAAATAGCCAGGCATTGTGGCAGGTGCCTGTAGTCCCAGCTACTCGGGAGGCTGAGGCAAGAGAATCGCTTAAGCCCAGGAGTGGAGGTTGCTATGAACTATGATGCCACGGCATTCTACCCAGGGCGACAGCTTGAGGCTCTGTCTCAAAAAAAAATGCCACGTCTTACTGCTGAGGATAGGACTGTAACAGACAAGTATGGTACCTGCATTAGAACAAATTTGTCTGTGTTGGAGAAGAGAACCACGGTATTCTGCATGGTGTCATCATCTTCTTCTTCTTCTTCCTTGCTGGGAGAGCTATCGATATCAGCAACCTTATAGGCAGAGAGTTGTGCAATGTGAGGCAGATAAATCTGCCCCAACTAAGCTACTTTCCTCTTTGATACTGGGGGAAAGAGGCGTGAACCCCTGGCTAAGATGAAGGCCAGAAAACAGGACTAAAAGGCAAATAATAATCCAGCTCCCAAACTGGGCCTCAGCTTGATGGCAGAGATTTTAGAAAAGCTCTGAGGCCAAATGGACGAAATACAGACATCATCTAATAGGCCTATGGCCAGCAGGCAGGTACACAAGCCCGCAAGAGACTAGCAGTATTCAAAGGGTGTTTAATTTTGAAGGGACCATCTGAAGCATGCTTGGAAGGTGGAAGGCCTCTTCTTACTACCAGAGTCTCAATGGAAGAAGCAGTTGATTTTAGCCGGGCCCGTCCTCTCCCACGTCCTCCATGTGCTCCTCCACGAGGCCGGCGTCTTCCTGGGAAACTACTGCTGCGAACCTGAGTGTAGGAAAGAGGACAATTACAGCAGCAAGTCAAGGGCTATATTGGGTTCACAAGCTTGGATGGAAGAGAAGAGATGAATGGACAAGAATATGACACGTAATAAAGCTCAGGAGTCCCATTCAGGGCACACGTTCCAGGTTAACAACAATTAGGTAGCTCTGGCCAAAATCCATTCTCCCTTTCAAGGAGTGGCCAACATGGACAAGGAGAAAAAACAGTGTCTTGAAAGAACTAAGTTTCTCTCCTGATTCTATTACTGAGTATCCATGAATCTGGGACCTAGGCAAGTCATCTCTCCCCTCTATTAATGTCAGTGTCCTCCTTAATAGAGTAAGCAGGGGTGTCCAATCTTTTTTTTTTCCTGCTGCACAATGGAAGAATGTGTGTTGGGCCACACATTAAAAACACAAACACAGGCTCAGCGCTCATAGCACAGTGGTTACGGCACCAGCCACATACACTGAGGGTGGCGGGTTTAAGCCTGTCCTGGACCAGCTAAACAATAATGGCAACTGCAACAAAAAATAGCCAGGCATTGTGGCGGGTACCTGTAGTCCCAGCTACTTGGGAGACTAAGGCAAGAGAATTGCTTAAGCCCAAGAGTTTGAGGTTGCTGTGAGTTGTGACACCACGGCACTCTACCCAGAGCAACATAAGTGAGACTCTGTCTCAAAAAAAAAAAAAAAAAAAGGGCGGCGCCTGTGGCTCATCGAGTAGGGCGCCGGCCCCATATACTGAAGGTGGCAGGTTCAAACCTGGCCTTGGCTGAACTGCAAAACAGAAAAATAGCCAAGTGTTGTGGCGGGCGCCTGTAGTCCCAGCTACTCGGGAGGCTGAGGCAAGAGAATCGCCTAAGCCCAGGAGTTGGAGGTTGCTGTGAGCTGTGTAGATGCCACGGAACTCTACCGAGGGTGATAAACTGAGACTCTGTCTCTCCAAAAAGAAAAAAAAGTCATACATCATGATCAAGTAGGTTTCATTCCAGGTATGCAGAGTTGGTTTAATATTTGAAAGTCCATAAACATTATTCACCCTATCAACAGAAGCAAAACCAAGGACTATATGATTCTCTCAATAAATGCAGAAAAAGCATTCCATAAAATCCAGCATCCTTTTAAATTAAAAACACTCAGGAGTATAGGTATAGGTGGCACATTTCTTAAACCGATCGAGTCTATCTATGACAAACTCACAGCTAATATTTTACTGAATGGAATAAAACTAAAAGCTTTTCCTCTTAGAACTGGAACCAGACAAGATTGTCCTCGGTCACCACTGCTATTCAACATAGTGCTGGAAGTTCTAGCCAATACAATTAGATGAGACAAGAAAAGAAAGGGCATCCAGATGGGTGCTGAGGAGATCAAATTCTCCCTTTTTGCTGATGATATGATCTTATATTAGAGAAAACCAAAGACTCAACTACAAAACTCTTGGAAGTCATCAAAAAATACAGTAATGTCTCAGTATATAAAATCAATGTCCACAAGTCAGTTGCCTTTGTATATGCCAACAACAGTCAAGATGAGAGGTTAATTAAGGACACAACTCCCTTCACCATAGCCCCAAAGAAAATGAAATACTTAGAAACATACCAAGGGAGAATTGATGCAGGACATTTGGCACCCTAGCCAGCTCAGAGGAGCTGGCGGACCTGCCGCCTCCTCCTTGGCGGTGTTGGTGCTGCGGCAGCCAACTGAAAAACCAGCAGGCTGGATGACAGGCAAGGAGGGGGACCTCCAACCCCCACAGGAGGCTCCAATAGCCAAAAAGGCCGGACAACTGTTGAGGAGACACCTGTGCCTTGCTGTCTCCTCCACTTTTCACTTAGGACTAAATGTGGAACCCCCATTCCCTATGCCTAGGTCAATTTCCTGTGAACTTCCTAGGCCTCAATTCCATGAATGGACTGTGCCCATTCATTGATACATTTATTCACCTTGTCCTCGCAGGGAGGGACTATTTTCATTCGTTTCCTGGCCAAGGAACCCATACACCTATATATACCCTGAGACTAAA
Source organism: Perodicticus potto (assembly GCA_963574655.1). Taxonomy (NCBI): domain Eukaryota; kingdom Metazoa; phylum Chordata; class Mammalia; order Primates; family Lorisidae; genus Perodicticus; species Perodicticus potto. The sequence goes on along the minus strand of CAUYRH010069339.1, from coordinate 305 downwards.
AGCCTAAAGGAGGAGATGGGAAACACCGGGAGAGAAATGGAGAGAGTTTTTCTCTCCCCACTTGATTTCTCTCTCTCTACCAGGAGCTTTAGTGTTTTCTGTATTCTTTTCTGTAAATAAATTCTGTCTTACCACTGGAAAAAAAAAGAAAATGCCATGAAGGTTATCTTAAACAGTTTGATGAAAACATTTCAGATTGTATATGAAACCAGCACATTGTACCCCTTGATTGCACTAATGTACGCAGCTGTGATTTAATAAAACAAACAAATAAATAAATAAATAATAAACATATTCCTGCCTCC
>CAUYRH010069338.1:0-13695 GCA_963574655.1 Perodicticus potto | reverse complement strand
TTGTACCCCATGATTGCATTAATGTACACAGCTATTATTTAATTAAAAAAAAAAAAAAGGGAACCAGGAGTTTGAGACCAGTCTAAGCAAGAGTGAGACCCTCTCTCTAAAAATAGCCCGGGCATTGTGGCAGGTACCTATAGTCCCAGCTACTCAGGAGGTTGAAGCATGAGGATCACTTGAGCCCAAGAATTTGATGTTACTGTGAGATATGATGCCAGGGCACTCTATTAAGGGCAAAGAAGTGAGACTCTGTCTCAAAAAAAGAAAAAGAAAAAAAAAAAAAAAGGAAAACATAGACTCAATCCCTCCATTGCCCCACATCTTTCCAACTACCATTGGGAGAGTCAAGAGGGTTATTTATGTGGCTCTCTGAATTGAGGGCTAAGAACTTTAGGCCAAATACTACTAATCTGAGTTTCCTTTGCTTGGCCTGGAGAAACTGTAATTGTCCTGAAATAATTGGAATTTTATAATTTGATTAAATTATAAGTTGACTTTTAAATGGGGCCAATTTGAATTTGCCTTTATCATTCGAGTCACTGGGCACTAATGTGTGATTTGACTTTGTAACTGGGACTTTGTAGCTTCAGGAAGTTTCCACAGTGATTCAGGAGGTATCTGGCTGTTACTGTGAAGACAACAGTAAAACAGTTTCAGAAAAGACACAGTTTAAGAAAAGCCCCTTTACACTCATGGTCTCCTTTTCCTCACCTCCCTCTCACTCCTCTGCACTTCATTCTATTTCACACCTCAGCACTCGATCTCCATGCAACAGCTGCTGACTCCTTGATTTTGGATCTCCAGCCTCCAGAACTGTCACAGAACAAATGTCTGTTATTTTAAGTCATCCAGTCTATGGTAATTTATTAACAGCAGCCCTAGGAAGCTAATATAGATTTTGGTATGGGAAAGTATGGTGCTGCTGTAACAAATGCCTAAAAATACAGAAGTGGCTTTGGAGTTGGGTAAAGGGTAGAGGCTGGAATAACTTTGAAGTGAAAGATACAAAGATTGTTTTGAAGATACCACTGGTAGAAGTGTGGATGTTAAAAAGTGATTCTTGTATGAACTCAGGAGGAAGTGAGGAGCATGGTAGGAAAAGCTTTTGATGTCTTACTGAGCATACATGTCCTAATGATAAGTATAGAAATATGAATTCATGGGTGGCACCTGTGGCTCAGTGACTAGGGTGCCAGCCCCATATACCGAGGGTGGTGGGTTCGAACCTGGTCTCAGCCAAAATAAAAAAAAAAAAAAAAAAAAAAAAAGAGAGAGAGAGAGAGAAATATGAATTCAAAGATGCTTCTGGTGAAGTTTCAGAAAAAAATGAGGAAGATGGTATTGGGATGCTGGAGGAAAGGTGACCTTTGTTATAAGTGGCTGAACTGTGTTCTAATGTTGCCTGGAAAGCAGAACTTGTAAACAATAAACTTTTTTTCCTTTTTTTTTTTTTTTTTGAGACAGAGTCTTATTCAGTCTCCCTGGGTAGTGTGCTGTGGTCACACAACCTCGAACTCTTGGGCTCAATCGATCCTCTGGCCTCAGCCTCCTAAGAAGCTGGGACTACAGACACTTGCCATGATGCCTGGCTAGTTTTTTTCTATTTTTAGTAGAGATGGGCTCTCACTCTTGCTCAGGCTAGTCTATCTCCTGAGCTCAAGCAATCCACCTGCCTCAGCCTCCCAAAGTGCTAGGATTACAGGTGTGAGCCACCACAATGAACTTATTAAATAGATATTTAACTGAGGGGATGTTCAAGCAAAGTATGGAAGGTATAGCTTGTTTTCTCCTTGCTGTCTTGAGTAAACACAAGAGGGAAAAAATAAGAAAAGGAAGGAATTTTAAGCAAAAATACACCAGCATCTGATGATCCAGATAATGTTGCTCTGGACACAAGCCAAGCATGTGGCTGGGCAAACCTTTGATAGAGAGACCAGATGCATGATTCATGGATCCAGTCGGCCATCTGAGTCAAGAAGGATCAGTGAGAACCTTCCTGGGCAATCGTGTGTATCCCTTGACATACACAAAAGGCTGACGAGGTGTATCTGTAACAGACACACTGTCAGCTTGTTCTGAAGGGGCTAGAGACAGAATGAAGTGAGGAGAGGCTGTCAACTTTTTCTGGGATTCTACCAGCAGCAAATGGGCTGATAGAATAGCTCAGCAGCAAATGTGTTCCCCTTCAAGACATGTGCTTCCCTTCGAGAAAAAGTGACTTCAAGGGGAGTGCTGTGAACACAAAGCCAGAGGGATAGACCCAGAGGGCAGAGGCTTCATGAACCTAGTGGGTAGTTTGAATCATAGAGAATTATTCTCAGGCCTTGAAACCTAATGGAATCTTTCCTGTTGGGTTGTGAACTTCTTTAGACCTGAGACCCCTTTATTCCTTCCATTTTCTCCCTTTCCTGTTCTACCATTGTACTTTGGAAAAGGGTAACTTGCTTTCTTGTTTTATAGACCCACAGACAGAGAGGGATTTTACCCCACATGAATCATATCTGGAGTCTGACCCATACCTTAGTTAGATGATGAGATCTGGAACTTGAGCTGAAGATATACAGATGGGACTTACATATCTTCAACTCAAGAATTTAGAGTTAATGCTTGAATAGATTAAGATTTTAGGGAGCATTGGGATGGACTGAGTGTGTTTCTCACATGGGACAGAGGATGGATGTGAATAGGGGGAGCAGAGGGAAGATAATACCGGGTTAAATAGTGTCTCTCCAAGTTTGTGTCTACCTAGAATCTCAGGATGTGGTCTTATTTGGAAATAGGGTTTTTGCAGATACTGATTTAGGGTAGGCTTTAAACCAATATAACTAGAGTCCTTCTCAGAAGAGGAGAGGATACCCAGGGACACGGGGAAGAAGGCCACGTGAAGACGCATCTTGCATAACATTTTGCACAATTTGTGGAATATAAGTAATTCACAAATACAACATGAATTATTACTAGTTTACAGAAAGAATTTATAATGTGCAAAGTAATACTATAAAAGGAGAGAGAAATAGGATTACACCATTATAAGATACTCAGGTAAAGCTGAATGTCAGGGTATTCAAATAATTCACATAATTATTTTTAAAGATATTCATTCTTAGTATTTCCTAATTGCAGTCCTAGAAGTGGTTGTCTGCTCAGAACTGTGGGTCAGTGCATGAAGTTTTATCTTGCCAGTATTTGGTTTACAAACAGATGCAGTGTGTGTTTATATCATCCTGTTCTCCCCCCCCCCCCACCCTGACTTAGTTTTTCACATCAGCTGTTCTCTCTGGTTCTCTTCTCTCCTGCCTGAGTGGGAGTGCTTCTCCCTCTCCTTATCTGTCTGCTCTCCTGCCCTTTAGTTTACCTTTTGAAGTTATTTTTGTTTATAGACTTTGGAACTTAACATGCATGCCCTATTTTGTTGTCTGTTTTATGTGTAGAGACTGTTTTCCGAGTTAGATTTGTGTCATGAAATGCAGAAATCAAGACTAAGAGTGAAGTTTTCTTCTTTTTTCCTTCTTCTATGTAGGAAAACTGGGTTTAAATATTCATCCAGGGTAACTTAATAATAGTTACTCTGAGGAATGAAATTTGCTTAAGTATTTTTAGTCTTGAACTTCAGTGTTGAAAAACATTGATGTTTATTCATATTAATTTTCATTATTGTAAAATTACTACCAGTCAAAACATCTCTACAGCGAGACTAAAAAACACTCCAGTGTGCCAAGAAATAGTCAACTAAAACATAGTTTTTTGACAAATTATTTTCATGATATTACTTTTTGGTGTTCTTCCTATCTCATGCTTTGGAAATGGTAAAAATAACCTAAAGCCTTATTTCTCAGATGCAAAGACTGAGGCTCAGAATGCATGAGCAATTCTTCCATGATCACATGGTGAATAATTGATAGATCAAAGGTAGAACTCAGCATTGCTTGATTCCAAGGTTCTATTTCTTCCTTTATGTGTGGTATCCTTAAATGCCTTATTCAAAAGATAAACAATGGGAGGTGCCCGTGGCTCGGAGAGTAGGGAGCTGGCCCTCTATACAGAGAGTGGCGGGTTCGAACCTGGCCCTGGCCAAAGTGCAACAACAAAAGGTAAATAATATGACAGTGTTAAGAGCTAACATTTATTTATCTCTTACTGTGTGCCAAGTTCTATATACTTTATTCTATTCAGTTCTTCTCAAAACATCTGTGAGTTATGATGCTTTTGGAAGAAGTGGAAGCCTAGTAAAGGCTGAAGGGGTTAAGCAAAGGACTAGTACTGTCTGACGTGGTCTATGGGTAGAAAGGAACTTTTTCCTTTTGAGATCTTTATTGTTTTTTCTTTTCCAGCCGGGATTTGGTGCATTTAATTTTTCTTTTTGCTAGTCATTTTTCTACTTCATTTGGAATTTAATAATCAACTATAAGTGCTAATGAGAAATGAATTTGAAATAAAGAGAGTTGGAATAAAAAAACTGAGAATCGGTCACTTGTTTACCCAGTACTAACCACCCCACTGTGCCTTTATATCTGCTTAAAAATTGTAGAAATTCTGACTTAAATTGTTATGGCTACATAATCAACTTCTAGGACAACAAATGTACTGGAAACGGCCACAAGGGTTTTGGAGCTAAGTAAAATATGTTTTATGCATTGAATGTGTATACTCTCCATGGATGTATATACATGTATTTTACTCATAAGCATGTATCTACATAAAATAGAAGCATAATATATTTTCAATCCTGCTAAATCATCCCAGAGTTTTTTTGGTTGTTCATAAAGCCATGCATTCAAGAAGTGATGGAAGCTTGTATGTACAGGATTCCAAAAGTGCATTAGTGTTCATTTGTTATAATGAATTATGCTGAATTTTTTTAGGACAAGGATGCTGCTATGTGGAAGCTCTGTGGATATTTTGTTAATAATGTTGAAATGTGTATAATAAGAATTTTCATACTTATATTATTTGGCTTGCTTAATTATGACATTTCTTATGTTTTTACTTGATGTGTTTTAGTGATTGATATGAAATTTCAGAGAAATGATTCAAAGCCCTCTGATCCCAAATCCTTACATGTGTGTAAAACAATTTGTTGGTTTGAACTTTCAGGCGTACTGCATATAAGACCTCACAGTATAGCCCTTATGTAAAGATTACTTCATGTTTAGAGACTTTTCTGATGTTATATTTGCTGCATCAGTCATTTAGTTTGGAACAAACCCTCAATAAATCCACATGGCACATTTAGGAAGAAGGAGGACCGAGGAAGGAGGTACAGAAGAAAGATGTTGATAAGATGTCGTACGTCTTAGAGATATTTAGAAATACTGCTTTTCTAATGTAAGTCAAAATAGTAAATGTTGTTCCTAACTTCAATATAAATTTTAAGCCATTCTTCTTATTACTTTATCCATTACATTTGCAGAGATTCTGGTTCCACATTGAGACTCTTATATGTACTTTTCCTGCTGTACTTATGTGTTTTCTGTCCTCTGTATTCCAAGAGATTTCAACGAATCCTTTCCTTAGTCAGCAAAGCAGAAATATTACTCAATTCCAAACATGCTATCTGGAGCCTTTAAATTGCACACATGCTGTATCACTCAATCAACATTACATTAAAAGGGATAGGGCATCGAATCGGCACTTGAAAACTTGACATCGTAATGTGCCAATGTCAGATAACATCTTGATTAGATTAAATATTTCCCAAAATATAAATTTCTATCTTTTTTTCTTTTTCTTCTGAGACTTCATATTTCTCCTTCATGCTTACTCAGGTCATTCAGAGTTCTGTGTTCCCTTTGTCTGAACTAAGCTCCAACTTTGAATCCACAGGCTGTAGTTAGGAAGGAGCAGGACTGAGGAAGCAGGACACGTGAGGGAGGACGGAGAGAGCCAGAAGCCGGAGGAACGTCAGTCTCCTCTTCATAGCAGAGCATCAGACGCCTGACCAGTCACAGCAAAGGTGTCACCATCCCGGCATTTCTGTTCCATGCAGCTCCACTCAGTACTGACTGAGCCCCTCTCTGTGCCAGGCTCTAAGCTGGGTGCAGTGTGGTGATGAGGCAGGGATGAGAAAGAGATGACTTCCACTCATGCCAAAAGGCAGCATGGGGCAATGGTCATGGCATAGACTTTGGGGTCAGGCATACCCCTTTTCTCACTAGCTGTGTGAACCTGGACTTACTATTTACCTGCTCTTTGTCTTGGCTTTATTATGTATAAAATGAAGATGAACAATAATACCTGTTTAATAGTATCTGTTTAGTATTCACCAAACAGTGAATAAATGAAATAACCCATGAAAAGCACTTATCATGGAACTAGGCAGATAGGAGAATCCTAAATAAATAATAGCTACAATTATTATTCATAAAATGAAGTTCATAGTCTATAGGGAAAATACACACAGGCAACCAAGTCTGTTTATCACCCTACCTGGGAAGTATCCTATTACAGGGAGATGTTATTGCTTTGGGAGCAGAAAAGAAGGTGCTTTTCTTTTTTTTGAGGGCTGGGTTTGAACCCACCACCTCTGGCATATGGGGCCAGCACCCTACTCCTTTGAGCCACAGGCGCCACCCAGAAGGTGCTTTTCTGAATGAAGGACTTGAGGAGGCATTGTAGATGAATGAATATTTGAGGTAGACTTGCAATAATCTCAGAAAATCAAGAACATTTTCATTGGATCATTTTTAGTGTCCTTTGATCAATGTAACCAGTATGTACACAGCTTTCAGAGGAATTTGATTTTTCTTTTATCCACGCGTGGAGGCATCAAAAATTTGTACTGTCAGCTATTTACTTTGTTAATGTGTCAACATGGACACATTAACAAAGAGGACATATTTTTCTAGAATTGCCAAGGGAACAATTTCATGACCAGTTCACAACTATGTCAGTAAGCTTTAATTATGTAGTCACCGAGACCCACAGCAGGGCTGAGAAACATTTATTGCACAGAGAGGCAAAGAGGTCCTCTGACTTCAGTTTGGAAAGGTATGAAGGGAAGAAGAAAGTCCGAGATTTGATACCTGGCCCTCGAGGTCATTCGTTATCTGGCTTTAACCTTCTCATTCATTTTACCCCTCCCCAACTCCCATATATGGCCCATGTTCTTTAAGGGCTTGTATCTCCACTGCCCCTGAAACAGAAGTACGTGCCTCTCTCAAGTCCTTACTCATCAGGCTCTTTCTCTTCTTTTTGTCTCCCTGACCTATTCAGATCCTGACCAAACTTTGAGACCCATGTCATGGAGGACCTAAGCCTCTGTCATGGAGATACGTTAGCTCCATCTCATAGTCATCCTTCCTTCTCTGCTTCTCTGTAGCAGTAGTATCCTTCCTGTGATATTTTGGACCCAATCTCTATTATTTAGCATAGAGACAAGTCTCTCAAATTCTATTGGAAGTTTCTGGTGAGGAATCTTCTTAAATTTCACTTACATTCTCAGTTGCACCTAGTACCATGTATAGGGTAGGTATTCAACAAATGATTATTGAATTTCTGTACTCATTCAAGTTAGGACAGGTACTGTGCTAACTGTGAGGAATCTGATAATCCAGAAGATCTCACAACTTCACTTTAAGGGTTTACAGGTAAGCCATAGGCTCAGCAGTGGTCAGATTGACAAGACACATAATCTGTATGTGAAGTAGGTAGAGGTCAGTGCAGGAGAAAGTTTGAGAGTGGAAGTCAAAGAAGATACCACCCTGTCTTTTCCTTGTGTATTGTCAGCACTTAATGCCTGGCTCAGAGTGAGTACTCATATATTTATTGACTGTATTGAAGGACTGAATTCCACTTTGAGAGTCAAGGAAGGCTTAAAACAAAAAAGATGTTAAGATTTGTCAAGAAAAAATGAGTTGGAATTGAGAGGTTTGAATGGAACCAATAGCATGAACAATTAATCTTGGAATACATTTTATTTTTCTTAATACCCCCTTTCATATATTTTACTCCTTTCCCACACCTAGCTCTAGCACTTGAGGGAACCATAGCCTCTCCATCTTGTTTTCAGAGTCTAAATACATTTGGAACCCTGTTATCCACATGCAAGCTTCCATCAATCACTTCATGATCAAGTGGCTCCATGAACCACCAAAATCACTTTGGGACAATTTCAATGTCAGGATATCTTTCTTAATATCATCTGGCAAGTATTGTTATTCTTTGCCCTGCATTCTTAAAGTTTAGCAATAGGCAAGTGAGAAAAACAGGGAAAGCATGATTGAATATCAGTTATCTAGAATCAGAGGGCCTTGGCATACCTTTGGAATGTCCAAAGGTAAACCTATCAATCAGTAAGGACCTCACTTCCTTCTCTCTCTCTTTCTTTCTTTCTTTCTTTCTTTCTTTCTTTCTTTCTTTCTTTCTTTCTTTCTTTCTTTCTTTCTCTCTCTCTCTCTCTCTCTCTCTCTCTCTCTCTCTCTCTCCCCTTCCTTCCTTCCTTCCTTCCTTCCTTCCTTCCTTCCTTCCTTCCTTCCTTCCTTCCTTCCTTCCTTTTCTTTCTTTCTTTCTTTCACTTCCTTCTCTCTCTTTCTTTCTTTCTTTCTTTCTTTCTTTCTTTCTTTCTTTCCCTCTCTCTCTCTCTCACCCCCTCCCTTTCCATCCCCATGAGCTAAATTGATTCTATCTTACACTTCCATTTAAGTATCATCTTCTAAATTCAGATCATCTAAAGAGAGGATAGACTTTGTTGAGTTTAGGTTATGGGTCCCCTGTGTGATAGGCAGAATAATGGTCTCTAAATATATCCACTCTACACTCTAAATCCTTAGAACCTGGCTTGGCGCCTATAGCTCAGTGGCTAGGATGCCAGCCATATACACTGGGGCTGGTGGGTTTGAACCCAGGCCAGGCCTGCCAAACAACAATAACAACTACAACAACAAAAAATAGGTGAGCATAGTGGCAGGCACCTGTAGTCCCAGCTACTTGGGAGGCTGCCACAAGAGAATCACTTAAGCCCAAGACTTTGAGGTTGCTGTGAGGTGTGACACCACGGCACTCTACCGAGGGCTCACAAAGTGAGACTCTGTCTCAAACAAACAAACAAACAAACCAAAAAACAAAACAAATCCTTAGAACCTATGACTATGTTTCTTTACATGTCAAAAGAGATTTTTTAGATGTGATTAAATAAAGGATTTTGAGATGGGGAGATTATCTTGGATTCTGACAGACGCAGTCTAATTTTTTTGGTTCTTAACACGGAGAGCCTTTTCAGGCTGAGATTGGAGAGGAAGACCTGAATGCATACCCATCAACCTTAGATGGCCATGTTTGCAACAGGAGTGTATTAATTTTTTATTGATGATATAAGAAATTACCACAAGATAATTGGAAGAAACAGGGAGACAAGGACTGGCATCTCTAATGCAGAGTTAATAATGAGTAGTACCAAGATCTGACTCCAAAGTTCCTGAGGCAAACATCGGAATCTCTACCAGAGAGCAAAATATCTCCTTTTTCTCCAGATCCCTCATAATTTGCATGGGCCTAAGAAAGAATATTGTAACTGTCCGAATTACCCTCAGCCCAAATCCTCCATTTCTTGTAGTAAATGAGTTGGCAAAATGGTGAGATCTAAAGGCTGCTTGAAAGAAAATTTGTGATATGATGTGTGTGCTAAGTAGTCTGAAAACCTAAAGCATGTTGTGGGATGAGGTGCAAAATGAAGAGTTGGAGAAGGAATTTAGTAACAGTAAACAGAACTTCAGAATAGAATAGATAAATATATATTCTATAGTGCTAGATGTGGTTACTCATGCCTATAATACTAGAACTTTGGGAGGCTGAGGCAGGAGGATCCCTTGTGGTGAGGAGTTCAAAACCAGCCTGAGCAACATAGTGAGACACTAGCTCTGAAAAAAGAACAGAAAGAAAGAAAGGAAGGAAGGAAGGGAGAGAGGGAGGGAGGAAGGAAGGAAGGAAGAAAGGATAGAAGGAAGGGAAAAGAAAAGAAAAGAAAAGAAAAAGTTAGCTGGGTGTGGTGGGGCATGCCTGTAGTCCCAGCTACTCAGGAGGCTAAGGTAGAAGGATCACTTTAGCCCAGGAATTTGAGGTTGCAGTGAGCTGCCATCACACTACTACACCAAGTCCAACAGCAAAGAGAGCCTCTGTCTCCAAAAAGAAAAATAAAGATTCTTTAGAATGTCATAATAAATATTCTATTTACAATAGAATAGATTTAACTTTCTATAGCAATATTTGAAAATGCCCACATTAAAGGGCTCCAGGGTGGTTTAGAGACATCTTCTTGCCAGCCACTCTTGGTAAGGTTGGGGAGAGCAGGGACCAGTCTCCTCTATCTAGACCATCTCATCCAGAAACAGCATTGTGAAAGAACAGAGTGATAGTATGGGATACCAGAAGTGACAAAGATAGGAAGGGAGGAAGGCCAGAAGGGAAGCAGGTGCAGGGGAGCCTGGCAACCCAGGGACAGAGCTTACACATGGAATCCCTATGGAATTAAGCCTGCTGGAGAATCTCCTCCACTCTCTGTGGTGCCCTGTGGGGACAGACCAAGAACTGCCTCTAATTTTGGGTTTCCCTATCCCTCTGGAAGAAGGTATAGTGTGAAATAAATAGGAACTGGGGACCGACTGGACTGTTGGGGGCACAAAAATTGTCCCTTTTGCAGAGGGACAGAGAGAGTGCGGATTAACTATGGCTTTTGTGAGATGGAGCCAGTGGCTTAGCTAGGCACTTCCCTGCCTGGTGCATAGATGGATTCATGGAGTCTGGTCAGCAGGAAACCTGGCTGCCTGACATCTTACCACCCCATTTCAGCAAGTCACAGGAATGGAGCAGAGATTGCTGAGGCCCTGAGTGGGCTGATACCCATGGGGTCCAATTTAACATGGCTTTCTAGGGACTGATGAAGTGGTTGGCCTTGGCTCTACCTTCCCAGTTTAGGCAGCCATCTTTGGGTTGATCCCACAGTGCTGTGGAGCATATGGGGAGATTTTGCATTCCATATTGGACCCTCTTTTAATCTCTAAGTACCATTTGGATCACAAAACACATCCCATGCCTCAAAAAACATCCTATGCACTCTGACCACAGAACTGGGTAGTGACACCCTGGCATCCAGTATACTCTCCAGGATTGCAGCACCACCTTCCTGGGGCTTCAGCTCTTACATAGCTACCACACCCAGAATAAAACAGAGAAGACAGACCCAATCTTTATGGCGACCACCTGAAAAACATTCTGAACAGCACATTCAGAAGTGGCCCCCTTTTTCCCCCTAATACTGTAGCACCACCTGAGTGCTTGCTGATTTTTTTTTATTTCTCCTAAACACCTAAGTTAGTAGTAATTACAATTAAAAATTCTTTTTCTTTTTTCCTTTAGTTATCTTTTGCAGAGCACCAAAGAGGACTACATTAACCTTATATATAAGCACACATTTTTTTTTGTTTGCTTAATTTTTCCCACATTACTATTATTATTTTCCTTTTCCTCTTTCACTTCTTTTTTTTTTTTTTGAAACAGAGTCTCAAGTTGTCGGTAGAGTGCTCAGACCTTTACTATACACAGACCACCACAATGGACCACCACAATGGAGTAAAGTAAAGATACTCAGAAACTAAAGGTCAAAGTCCAGCTTCCACAGTGGCCCAAGTGATAAACTAAGGCAACAGATCTCCAAACAACAAGTTGAACAGATCTCTATCCTACTTATCAATTCTCTTAACAAATGCAAATGGCTTGAATTCTTCACTGAAGAAGCATGAGCTGGTTGACTGGTTACAAAAGTAGAAGCCAAGTATTTTCTGTCTTCAGGAAACACATCTAAAACACACATCAAGATTCAGGGAGAAGGGTGGGAAAACAATATTTCAGGCAAATAGAAACCAAAAGAAAGTGGAAGTCACAATTCTTTTCACAGATACAATTGTCTTTAAAGCAACAAAAGTAAAGAAACACAAAGATGGATACCAAATACTGGTGAAGGGAACAATACAACAGGAAAATATTTCAATCTTAAATATTTATGCAGCCAACATTAATGCCCCAAGATTTATAAAGTGAATCCTGCTTGATTTGAATAATACAATAATCTACAATACTATAATAGTCAGGAACTTCGACATCCTACCGACAGAATTGGACAGATCCTCTAAGCAGAAACTACAAAGAAATGATAGCCTTAAATGTGACTCTAGAACAAACGGGCTTAACAGATATATGCAGGAAATGTTACCTCTAACCTACTGAATATACATTCTTCTTATCAGCTCATGGATTGTTTTCCAAGATCAATCATACTCCAGGACACAAATCAAATCTGAACAAATTAAAAAGTAATAGAAATTATAATTTGTATCTGTATAGACCACAATTGAATAAAAGTAGAACTCAATTCTAACATAAAAACATATTCCCACACAAAGTCATGGAAAGTAAACAACCTTTTGCTAAAAGATAGCTGGGTCAAGGAGGAAATAAAGAAGAAAATAATTAAATTCTTTTAAGATAACAGTGAAGCACCAAGCATCAAAACCTGTAGGATACTGCAAAGGAAGTCCTCAGAGGGAAAGTTATCAAATTAAATGCTTACATCCAAAAATATGAAAAAGCATAAATCAATAATCCAATGAATCATCTCAAGAAACCAGAAAAAGAGAGCAATCCAATCCCCAAAACAGCAGAATAAATGAAACAACCAAAATTAGATCAGAACTAAATGATATAGAGAACAAAAGAACAATTCAGAAGATTAACAAAACAAAAAGAAGATAGCTCTTTGAAAAGATAAATAAAATCAAAAAACCCTTGGCCAGATTAATTGGAAACAGAAAGGTAAGATTTCTAATAACTTTACTCAGAAATGAAAAAAGGAGAAATAACAACAGATACCACAGTGATACAAAAGGTATCTTAATGTTACTTAATATCATTCAAAACTCTGCTAAGAAATTTGAAAATGTGGAGGAAATGAACAAATTCCTGGAATCATACTACCTTCCTAGACTCAATCATGAAGAATTAGAACTCTTGTAAAGGGAGAAAGGTGCACATCCAGTTTCAGTTTTTTACATAGGGATATCCAGTTCTCCCAGCACCATTTATTGAATGGGGAGTCTTTCGCCCAGGGAACACTCTTGTTTGGTTTATCGAAGATTAGACAGCTAATAAGTTGTTGGTTTCATTTCCAGGTTTTCTATACGATTCCAAATATATATGTCCCTATTTTTGTGCCAGTACCATGCTGTCTTGACCACTATGGCCTTGTAATACAGCCTAAAATCTGGTGATACCCCCCCCCCCGCTTTGTTTTTATTACTAAGAACTGCTTTAGCTATACGGGGTCCATACAAAGTGCAGAATCATTTTTTCCAGGTCTTGAAAGTAAGATGTTGGTATTTTAATAGGGATGGCATTGAATCGGTAAATTGCTCTGGGAAGTATAAACAGTTTAACAATGTTAATTCTTCCCAGCCATGAGCATGGTATGTTCTTCCATTTATTCAAGTCCTCTACTATCTCCTTTCTTAAGGATTCATAATTTTCTTTATAGAGGTCTTTTAGCTCTTTTATTAGGTATATTCCTAAGTATTTCATTTTCTTTGAGGCTATAGAGAAGGGAGTTGTGTCTTTGATTAACCTCTCATCTTGACTGTTGTTGGCATATACAAAGGCAACTGACTTATGGACATTGATTTTATATCCTGAGACATTGCTGTATTTTTT